>PVHP010011975.1:0-43901 GCA_004024765.1 Zapus hudsonius
CTTCACACAAACATGGGTTCATTTTTTAAACTTGTTCATTTAAGAAAAATTATAGAGATGGTATGTTTTTGGTAAAGTTGGTGGAGATGTTCTCTTACACTCCTGATTTTATTGATTCAAATCTTCACTCTTTTGTTCTTGGTTGATCTAGTTAGCAGATGATTGATTTTGATGGTCTTTTCAAAGAGCTTTTGGTTTTATTGATTCTTCTCAATTGTGCTATTGATTTTGAACAGTATTATATTAAAATACCTTATTATTTCACAGTGTTTTCTTTTATCTGAATAAGGACAATTTGATGCATCTAGTGTCCAATCCAATACTATGGTGATCATAAGCAGTCCCATTCCAGACCTTGAAGAAAATCTTCTCATATTTCAATGTTGGGTGTGGTGCTTGCTGTGAATAGACACCTTTTATTCGGGAGAGACAATTTCCTTTCATTCTAACTTGACTGAAGGTTTTATCTTCAATTAGTATTGAATCTTATTCAATCCTTTCCACACCTGTTCAATGCACATAAGATTCTTTCCCTTTTAATCTATTAAGGTTGAATTAATTTATATGAATACATTTCCAAATGTAAGTTAATTGCATATTTTGTGAAAGTGACTTACTAAAAATGTGTTTAGGATTCTTTATATCTGTTTCTAAATAGATTGACCTATACATTATTTCCCATATTTTTTGTTCAGTTATTCTACTTCCTCTTTCTTCTCTCCCTCCCTCCTTTTTCTTCTTTTCTCAATATCACTGCATGATTTCTTTTTATTTGTTTAAGATAAAGCCTTTCTTTTTAAAATAGTTTTATTTATTTGCAAGGAGAGAGAGAGAGAGAGAGAGAGAGAGAGAGAGAGAGAGAGAGAGAGAGAGAGATGGATTGGGAGTGTCAGGGCCTCTTGCCACTGCTAACAATCTCCAGACACATGCACCACTTTGTGAATCTGGCTTTACAAGGATGCTGGGGAATTGAACCCAGGCCATCAGGCTTTGCAAGCAAGTTCCTTTAACTGCTGAGCCATCTCTTCAGTCTGAAGAGTGAAGTTTTAAAAATAGATTTTTATTTTTTTATTTATTTGCACATGCCAGGGGGTAGGATACCAAAGCTTTCTTGCTGTTGCAAACCAACAGCAGTCACTTGTTGCTATCTTTTGCTTCCGACTTATGTGAGCTTCTTGAGAAGTGAACCCTGAGTGTTTTGCAAGCAAGTGCCTTTAACAGCTGAGCCATCTTCCCAGCCCCAAGAGTGGAGTTTTACTTTCGTTTGCTTTGTTTGTTTGTTTGAGGTAGGTTCTCACTCTAGCCCAGGCTGACCTGCAACTCTAAAGCTCCAGGCTGGCCTTGAACTCACAGCAATGCTACCTCTGCCTACCAAGAGCTGGGACTAAAGGCATATGCCACCACACAAGACTGGAGTTTTACTTTTAAATGTTGATAAGGGATATTAATTTTTGTCTTGAAAGTGACATATTATTTGTACTTTGGGGAGTCTTCAAAAAATTGAAAAATAAATTAACATGATGTCTTGTTGGTTTTTTGCTTATTTCTTTGTTTTGTTTATAGTATTTATTTTAGCACCTAAATATAGAAAGTTCCTTTAGTTATATTTTCAGTTCTTGAATTCTATTTTTGTTTGTTTTCTAAGACAAACTGGTCCTTCTTTTGCAGCTCAGGCTGGCCTAGAACTCACTATATGAACCAGGCTGGCCTCATTTACTGTATGTGTGTGTATGCATGTATGTATGTATGTATGTATATATATATATATATATATATATATATATATATGCCCAAACGTGCACCTGTGCAGATGTGTGTGGAGTCCAGAAGAAAGTTTCAAGTGTCATTTTTCAGGCGCCATTCCCTGTTTTTGCAATGGTCTCTGTGACAGGGAATTCACCAGTAATCTAGACTGGCTGGCCAGTAAGCCCAGTGGATCTTCCTGTCTCTGTCTTCACTGAGCTACAGTCATGGTTTACTTATTGATTGGTTGGTTTATTTGTTTGTTTGCTTTCTTGATTGTTTATTTATTGAGTCAAGGTCTCTTTAGATCATTCAAACTTCCCTTGAACTTGCTCTGTGTCCCAGGTAGACCTTGAACTTGCCATCCTCCTGACTCATCCTCTGAGTAACTGTGATTACAAGCCTGCTTCAACAGGCCTGGATGTAAGAGCTCTCATCTTTTATTCTAAATGTGTAGCAAATATTTCTCAATTCTAGCCAGATAACCAAGAGAGTTAGAACTAAGTTGTTGGTAGATGTCACTAAATCTGAGGGTCAGAGAAATATTTCTCCTCATCCTCCTTCTCTTCTTTCCCTCTCCCCCTTTTTTAGTCTATTTTTAAGGTTTAGAGACTTAATTAGATTAAGAGGAGAACCTACAGAAAGCTCCCACCCTAAGGGAAATGAGAGGAGGTAAAGACCTCAGTGTTTCTTTTTGTCTTTCTTTCTTTTCTCTTCTTCTTTCTTTCTTTTTTTTTTTTGAGACATGGTTGTCTGTAGCTCAGGCTGGCCTCAAACTCTCTAAGTAACCAAGGGTGACCTTGAACATTTTTTTTTGAGGCAGGGTCCCACTCTAGCCCAGGTTGACCTCATACTTGTAGTGATCCTCCTCCCTCAGCCTCTCAAGAACTGGCATTGCAGGTGTGAGCTCTCATACCACAGAAAGCAATAGAGCCAACCAATTACAGATGAACACCTCTGAAAACATGAGTTAAAAACAAGCCTTTCCTTTTCATAAGTTGATTATCTCAGGTGTTTGTTACAGTAACAGAAAGCTGATTAACACAGTAAGGAGACTTGATATTTCTAACTAAGCTGTCTAAGAAGGGAATTATAGAAATAAAATTTGGATGGATCCACCACCTGTCAGCTATGTGGCTTCTGGAAAGTTACTGAAACTAGAGAAAATAATATTAGCTCTTCCACAGTGGTTGTAATAATTAATTGATAGAATATTTAATTTTTTTAGTATTTGGTAGAAACTTAATTACATTGTATGAGAATGTCAAAATGGGATGAACTACTTCTAAACATGTAAGTGATGTGCTAGAGAGATGGCTCAGCAGTTAGTGCACTTCCTGTACCAGCATGAGGACCTGAGGGGCTCTGGTGTAACCCCAGTCCCACAGGACAGAAGAGACCCAAGAATCATAAAAACAAACAAATGAAAGACTCAGGCTCAAAACAAGACCAGGCAAAAGAGCAAAGAGTGGAATACCCAAAGTTCCACTCCAACCACTGCAGGGAATTGATGTCACAAGGACACAAACATGTGCACACACCACACACACATGTGCACACATACACAGAAGCAAGAAGAAACAAACAAAACCATAAGGGAAGTGCTGGGGATGTGGCTCAGTTAAGGGCACTTGCCTCCCATGTACAAGGTCCTAGGTTCAATACCGAGCACCACATAAACCTGGTGTGGTGGCAAATGCCTATATTCTCAGAACTTGGGATGTGGAGGTAAGAAAAGTTCAAAGTCATCATCAGCTACATAGAAAGTATGAGGCCAGCCTGGGCTACATAAGACCTTGTCTCAAAAAAACAAAAAGGACCGGGCATGATGGCATATGCCTAATCCCAGCACTTGGGTGGCAGGGGTAGAAGGATTGCTGTGAGTTTGAGAACAGTCTGAAACTACGTAGTGAATTCCAGGTCAGCCTGGGATAGAGTGAGACCCTACCTTGAAAAACAAACAAAAAAATGTAAGAGAAGCTGGGCATGATGGTTCATATCCCAGGACTCAGGAGGCTGAGGCAGGAAGCTGTAGGTTCAAAGCCAGTCCAAGCTACCTAGTGAGATGCTATTTGATGGTTAATCTTCATTGTACACTCGACTGGATTTAGACTCACAATGGAAACATACTCTGGCTATGTCTTTAAGTGAAAAAGAAAAATCCTACCCTGAAGGTAGATGGCACCATGGATGGGCTGAGGTCCCAAAATGAATAAAGGCTGAAAACAAGCACAGCATCAGCATTTATCTCTCTCTGATTCCTGACTGCAGCTGCGGTACAACCAGTTGCTTCATGTTCCTGCAACCATGCCTTCTGCACCATAAACATGCATTTAAACTGGGAGCCAAAATAAACCCTTTTTTCCTTAAATTATTTTTGTCAGGCATTTTTCACAACAATGAGAAAAGTACCCAAATATACCCTGTCTCCAGAAGTAAGGGAATTATTATTATTGCCATTGTTACTATCATCCTTATTATTTCTTTGGCTTTGGAGGTAAGTATAGTCAGGAAGTTGACGCCAGAAACAGAAGCTTACTAGGGACTAGGCTGAGGCCAGCTGCACTGATGGTGTATCTGAGTTGACTAACAAACAAATGCCCCTTATCACCCTTCTTGCTGATAAGTCAAACCATGTCCTGGTCACTGAATACCCCAGGCAAGATCTGAAGCAAACTCCATGGGTGTCCACACCTGTCCCAATTATATCCATCTGGAATAGGGCACGATAAGTGATAGCTGTATAATAAATAAATACCTCTTCCCTTGTTTTGATCACAGTATATTTTAATTATGGAAACCACATAATCTCTTTCTCCAGAAAATCTAGGAAAATGATAAAGAGAAAAAATATAAATGCCACCTGTGCTCTCTTTAGTAGAAACTTGATCACACTTCAATGTACCTCTATTTCTTTATGTATGAATGTTCTTTTCAATACTTGAGATGGAACCCAGAGCCTTATTCATACTAAGTGCATGCTTTATCACTAAGCTACATGGCTATCTCTATCCATGCTTTAAAAAATATATTTTATTTATTTATTTGCAGAGAGAGAGAGAGAGAGAGAGAGAGGAGAACGGGTGCACCAGGGCCTCTTGCCACTGCAAATGAACTTCAGATACATGCAATACTTTGTATCTAGCTTTACATAGTGTCGTAGTCAGCCACATGCCACTGGGATGAAACTCCAAACCAGGCACAGTTTATGGGAGGAAAGGATTTATTTGCAGTAAACAAAAGATAAGCCAGTGTGACAGAAACCAACGAATCTCGACACAAAAACCCCTAAGCTCACAACACCATAGCAGCCTCAATACTCACCCACCACGACTCAGGGAACTGAGCGGAAGAAGGGGCGGAAAGATTGTGAGAGCCGTGGTGGGGGAGAATATCAGAGACTTGGCAACCCTCAGTAACAACACACTTGGTCATGAGAGCCCGGCTGAAGAATGAGCTATCCATGGTCCCCTACTACAAAGACTGATACAGACGGCCCACGGAGGAGGATATCCAGCTGACTGGGGATGGGGAAGGGGGGCAACGGGGAATTGGGGATAACAACTCATGGTTGGCCCACTAAACAATGTAACTCATTATGAACAATAAAGAAAAAAAAAAGAGGCTAGCCCTCTTTCACAGGTCTGAGCAGAGAGAGAAACCCATCACCAAGACCACACAAGAACAGCAAACAGGCAGGAGGGCCAAGGAGAGAATTTCTTCCCCTTTATATAGGCTTAAGGTGGGGGTCTTACAACCCTTCCCCAGACTTAATGGCTTCCTGTGTCTCTGGAATTTCCTTCCTGCATGGCCCACACAGGTAAGGATGTTTACTTCTAAGTTCTTTACATCCTGTCCCTTGCTGAGAGGCTGCCTTCCTGTAAACATCCTCAGAGACCCACCCATGATAAATAAAAAGATCCAAATTGACAACAAAACCTAACCATCACACATGGGTACTGGAGAATCAAACAGGGATCATCATGCTTCATAAGCAAGTGGCTTTAACCACTAAGCCATTCTCTCCAGTCCTTATATGCATTGTCCTTAAAAGCCACTATTTCAACTATTACTAGGACTGGAGATGTAGCTCAGTGGTAGAGGATATGCAAGGCTCTGGTTTCAATATTCCTAGCACCACAAAAAAATCCCCTAAAGATAATTCTACATTCTTTTCATTTTCTTCCTTAACATCATGAATAATTTATTTTCTTGTGTTTTGATATAAATAACAATTTTTAGAACTGACAAAATATTCCATTTGTTCAACAGCTGATGTATGAAGCACTTAATGTTCAATATTTGTTACCTCCACATTTTTTCTTGCATGTGTTCATGCGTCCATGTGTGTAGTGTGTAGTGTGGTGTGTGGTGTATGCACATGCCCATGTCTGTGCCTGTGGAGACCAGAGAAGAGCATCAGGTGTCCTTTTATTGCTCACCCATATATTTCTTTTATTGAGATGAAGTCTCTCCCTCACCCTGGTGCTGCTGTCCATTAGCAAGCCCCAGTTTATCTCCAATCTCACACACACACTGGGGTTACAGACATGGATCGCTATGCCCAGCCTTTACGTGGGTTCTGGAGAGTCGAACTTGGTGATCTCTGGTCAAGAGGCCCTTATGCTGAAACAGCAAGTGCTCTTAACTGCTGAGCCATCTGCCCCCACCCTGTTGTTTCACTTTTATCAGCATGAAGCAACACTACAGTGTGGACTTTCATGCATATAGCATTTCCTGTATTGAAGATTATTTTATGGAACTGCAGGTGCAGCTCAGCTGGGAGAGTGCTTGACTGAGTTAGATCCCTAGCATTGCATAAAAACCAGGCATGAAGGCTGGTGAGATGGCTCAGCAGTTAAGGTGCTTGCCTGCAAAGACGAACAACCCTGATTTGATTCCCCAGTAACCACGTAAAGCCAGATGCAAAAGGTGGTGCAAGCATCTGGAATTTGTTCGCAGTGGCTGGAGGCCCTGGTGCGCCCCTTTCCTCTCTTTTCTTTCTTCTCTATCTCTCTCTCTGCTTGCAAATAAATAAATAAATAAAATATTGTTCAACTGGGCATGATTGTGCATGCCTACAAATCCCAGCACTCGGGAGGTAGAGAGGATCAGACGTTCTAGGTGATCCTTGACTACAAGTTGAGTTCGAACCCAGCCTGGGATACATGAGATTCTAGCTCAAAATAAATAAACAAATGGATTATTTTATTAGAATGTTTGTAACTGGTCCAAAGAATATAAACATGCTTATGGTTTTTAATACAGATTGAAAAATTGTTTTAAAAAGAAAAAGGTTTTTTTTTTTGTTTTGTTTTGAGGTAGGGTCTCACTCTAGATCAGGCTGACCAGGAACTCACTCTGTAGTTCCAGGCTGGCCTCAAACTCACAGCAATCCTCCTACCTTTTCTCGTGAGTTCTGGGATTAGCAAAATTGTTTTCTAATGAATTTAGCTAATCAATTTACAACCTCCACAAAGTACAAACGTTTATTTTACCATAGCCTCTCCAGCATTAGTGGGTAAATTTTTTTTCAAATGCAGTATGTGGTAAGTAGTACCCTACATTATATAAGTAACATTTCTTTTAAAATAAAGCAAGAAAACTTAAAATGTTTGCATATCAGTTTTTTTCCTTTTCAAAAAATGAATTCACATTCCTTTTTGGTATGTGCGGAGTATGTGTGGTGTTTGTATGTGTAATGTATGCACATGTATTGCGGATGCACGTGTGAGCTACGTGAATGCACTCAGAGGCCTGAGAAGAACACTGGATGTCTTCTTCTATTACTCTTCTTCTGCATTGTTTCCTTGAGACTGAGTCTTTCTTTGAGCTAGAGCTGCAGTTTTTGGTCAGAATGTCTTACCAGAGAGCCCTAGCAATTCTCCTGCCTTTGCTTTGTCCCCGAAGGGCTGGACTTAGAGGTGTGTGACAATGGGCAACGTCTGGGTTTCTATATGGGTGCTGGGGATCTAACTCGGGCCCCTCTCAGGTCTTCATGCTTGTGTGGCAAGCACTCTTACCCACTGAATCATCTCCCTACACCACACATTCCTATTTAATGAATGATTTTGATGATTCATTCAAGGGAGATGATGGGGAATTCTCAGAAGAAAGAGCTAATGAAAGCCAAAGTGAATTAAGCAGCTTGAACTCTGCTTCTTCATCAATAGACAGGGTAGTTACAGGACTCAAGCCAGACATAACATATGGAATATTTGGTGAAATATGGAGTGTTTCCTAAGGACATGGAAGTGGAGAATTAACACTCTTACTCTCACCTCATCTAAGGTAGCTAGAAAAATGTGCTGGGCTAAGGGACAAGCCAAGAAAAATAGGGAAGAGTTGGAGGATTCCACTTACTACCCAGAGACCTAGAAGGTTCCAGCTGAGAAGGATGTGTGCCAATGTTCCTGAATAGTCTACAACCAGCCCACACTGAACAAGCCTTGGAGTTGATCTAGTACCAAATCACCTTTGCTCACAACCAAAATGTCCAGATATTTGAATGGAAGAGGAAGTCCATATAAATAAAAGCCTGTTTCTCCTTATGAGACCTGTACTGCTAGGGAAAGAAGGTGATCTCCCCATGCTGCTGTACATATTTAAAATATTCATTTAAACTGGGTATGAGCAGGGCATGGTGGTGCATGCCTTTAATCCCAGCACTCAGGAGGCAGAGGAAGGAGGATCTCTATGAGTTTGATGCCACCCTGAGACTACATAGTGAATTCCAGGTCAGCTTGAACTAGAGTGAGACCCTACTCAAAAAAATAAACTGGGTATGAAGATATATACCTGTAATCCCATTGCTTGGAAGGGCAAGGCAGGAGGTTAGCTTGAGGTCAACCTGAGCTACATATCAAGATCCTTTCTCAAAAAAAAAATACAACACCCAGTTAATAACTGACCTATTGTGATTGTGTGAGAGAGAAGATAAGACATGCGACATTCGGCTCTGTTGGGAATGTTTATTTGTTTGTATGTATGCATTTTGACTGGTTGTGTTTATGAGAATGTTTTTATACCTGTATTTCATCTTCAAAACAGAAAATGTAAAACATTACCATGTTTCCATAGCGATAGGTGAGACTGGGAGCCATTTCACTTTCCATGTTTTTATGAATGAGGTGGAAATATAAATGTTTTTCTTTTATCACAAGACCCTGAGTTCAATCACAGATGCTACAAAAGAATGTTCTATGCAGCCAAACCTCTGGGCGATAAATGGAAAACATGAATTTTAAGTGTTCCCACGTATCTGCAATTTTGTTTTGTTTCTGAGCCAGGGTCTCTTGTATCAAATTCACTATGTAGCTTCAGATGACTTTGAACTTCTGGGTCTCCTGCCTCCACCTCCTAGATTACAGGCAGGGCCATCACTCCACCCACTTATGTATATTTTGAAATGTGAAAATGGGTGAAAAGCAAACTCCCTGCCATGTTTTTAGGATGAGGGCAGCTCAGACATCCGTGTGTGTCAGTCCAGTACTGAAGCAAGAGCTGCACCTGAGTGAGGCCTTCGCAAGCTCAGGAAGTTTGTGAAGTGTGGGGCAGAAAATGCGCACTTTCAGAGCCCCATCAGTGAAGTGAGCAGGCAAAGCAGGAACAAAACATTTGCTTTTCCCTTTATAGAGGAATATTATATTATTTCATAATAATATAATAGATAGACCTAGGCTGGCCTGGACCCCCAGCCTTTTCACCAGAGGAGACATGGAAAACCACCAGCCCTCTCTCTATTAATGAGATAGAAAAAACCAAAAACAAACAAACAAACAAACAAGAAAACCCTAGATTTCTGTGAAATTTCCAATCTTCCTGAGAGCAGTAAATACCGCTGCGTCTCGTGGGGCTCAGGATCCACCGCTTTGCGGACCTCTGATGTGCGGGGGAGGCGAGCCTTGGAGCGTGGTTCTTCCTCCCGCCCGCGGGGACAAGGATCCCCGCTGGTGGTTCTGCGTGGGCGCTGCGGGGCGAGCGGAGCGCGGGCACTTCGGGGAAGAGTAAGTGGGAGGCGCGAGTCCTTGAGTTCGAGAACAACTCCGGAGTGTGCGATCAAGCGAACCGGATCTGGCCGGCCAGGGTGGGGGTGGGGTGGCAGGCTCAGAAGTGTCTATGGAAACCACAGGTTCTGCACAGTCGCCCAGCAGGAACCTGAAGTCTACCCTAGGGTCCCGCAGCCCCTCTCCAGCCCCGACCCCGCACCGGCTGTGGTGCCTGGTCAGGTGCGGGCGCCCAGTGCGGGGCCCGCAGGGGAGAGAACTGCTGAGGACCCTCCGCCTCCAAGCGGTTGCCATGGCCACGGGGGACTTTGGACGTGAAGTGCGGGTGGGCCCCCCTCCACTCCCCTCCCTCTCGCCTTCAGGGTGACGTCACGAACATCCGAGTCCCTGACAGGCCACCTGTGGGTTGGTCTCGGCTTTAAAGCAGCAGTGCCCCTAGCCCCCGAAGTCCTACCACGGCCACTGGGTCCACACGCAGGGACCGAGCCGGGCGGGGCTCCACAGCTCCCTCCATCCTCTCGGGCGGGGGGAGGGCGGAGAGACGGGCAGGTATCCACGGGGGTCCTCACCCACCCCGTCCCCGGGCCCTTGCTTGGGCACCGCACGGCGGGGAGGGGCTTTACTTGCCGAAGGAGACGGAAAGCAGCTGTCCTCCGTGGCTGTAGCGAGCGGAGCCAGGTAAAATCCCTGTCCGGTCTCTTCCCAGGGTCAAAGGCTCCGATTGGAGTAGCTGGGATTCCCGAGGCCGAGCCCAGGCTGACCTGGAGGATCCTGGTTTGGGGGGGGACCCCGACTTGGCCAAAGGTGAGATCACCTCCCCCCCAGCCCGAGCGCAGGGAGAGCGGTTCCCGGAGCCGGGAACTGAGCGCTCTGGCTGGGCACCCGCTGGCTACGGTAGCTAGGGCAAGGGAGAAGCCAAAACCCTGGCTTCGTGGGGAGAGACAGCGACCCCCAGCCTCGGGGGCCGCCAGTTCCCCGGTGCCATTTGATCCTATTTCAGGTGTAGCGGACTGGATGCCTGCAGAAAAGCGGCCAGATTGACGTCCCACAAGACTGGAGCGCCTGGAGACTCTGCTTGCCTCTCTCACTCTCAAGAGCCGGCACCAAAGGAATACAAATGTGTCAAATGCCCGGACGCTTGGGGTAACCATCCCAGTGGAACCGGCCTGGCCCCTCTTCCTACCCTTTTAATGATTGTAACCAACAATCTCACTAGCCCCCGAAAGGGGAGCAACAGACGCAAAGGATTGCGCCCCAGAAGGCAGGCACCTGCTGAAAAAGTACAGCTAGTACAGATACGTCCAACCCTCGCCTTTCCACCCGCCAGGTCCCGGCCCTGAGGTCCGAATCTGCCTGTTCAAGGAACCTGGTGCCCATTTCTGGCGAATCCAGTTTCAGCACCGGACGCCGGACAGCGCCCAACGCTGAGAGTTGGTTCTCAGTCCCAAACCCACAATCCCGCAGATTCCACTCAGAGGGGCCCAGAAGATGAGAGGGGTTTGCACTAGGAGGGACTTGGCTTCGTCATTTCTCCAGGGGGTTAAGTGCAGGTGTCTAGGAGAGTATTCTATCACTTTCCTACTAAAACAGCCGGTAGTCTGATGGGGACCTCAGGCACTTGTGCTCTGTGAAGAACGGCCACCACTAAGTCTTTTGCCTGCCTCTCTCCTCCCTCCCTCATTCCTTCTCTCCCTCTCTCCCTCCCTACCACAATCATAATCTCCTTGCACCTTGCTGGGAGTGAATGAAGGGGAAATGTGGAGTTGGAAAGAGACGTTGAGACTGAGGTAAGAAGCCCATCCGTATCTGGGCGCCAACTTTTGTTTGTCAATGAAATCTGTTCAAAATGAACATCCAGGTACGTGTTTTACCTAAAGCAGCCCTAAGTGCGTTCTCTACTAGGAATAGAGATGATTGTTTTGCCACGGAAAAGCAGAAGAGGGGGAGAACTTTCACAAAAGGGCTAAAGGGTGGGGGAGGAGGATAACAGAGCGGACAGGATGCAGGCACTAGTGTGGTTACTAGGCAACCAGTCGCAGCCACTGCTTCCTGTTGCCTTGGTTACAATGAATGGAGGGGCTATGACCACTGTTTATCCATGAGCACCTTGGTTCTTTAAAATGTCTCTTGGGAGTGTGTGCCTTCCGTGGGCTGGATGACAGTCACCACTATTCCTACAGAATCTTCATCAGTAGGACCACCACCAGGAAGCTGTAAGGTGATTTTTTTCCCTTTAAGTCAAGGTGCTGGGCAAAGCCCCTAGAATCCTTCCCATCCCATCTCAGCCCATTTCAGAGAAGTACTTTAACCTGCCCAGCCATTTCTCTAGTTTTGTAGTTTGGATCACTCTCATTTATTCCTTTATTGCTGGAGGAGCGGATCTCCTTCATCACTCCTTTCCCCCTTTAAATGAGAAAAATGACATTTTCTGTTATTGTCCAAGGGTGTCTTGGTTTGTCAGTCAGCCCCCCCCCTGCCCATGCTTTACATGGGAGACAGAACTGGATTCTGGATTACCTCACCCCAAGGTCCTCACGGAGAGCACAGGTAGGTAGAAATGCATCTCCCTTAACAAGTAGCTGTTAGCATCCCAAGCATTTTTTTTCTTCAAGATTCTCTTTGCTTCATTCCCATCATTGCCTTTGTTATTCCTAAGCACAGCACCTACAGCTGTAATCCTCTGACCTTTCCCCTTTTCCCTGGATTGACAAATACTGACTCTACTTTTCACCTGCCAGCCTCATCTGCTAGTGTTAATTTGTAACATGTGGCTGGGAAATTATTTTGTCCATGAATTTTCCAAAGGCAACAGTAATCACCCAGGATTAGGAGGAAGGAAAGTGGCTAGGAAGTTACAGAACAACCTTTCTTGTATGTCTAGACTACTTCTCAAAAGCCAAGAACTATGTCCCAAGTAAAGCCTTGCTTTACCACTGTGCTGTCGCTTGATGACACAGAGATAAGGAAAATCTTCCTGTTCCTGGCAGTAGCCAATGGGTCTTTATTTTTAAACCTTTTGTTAATAACCTCCATACATATATCCAGTGCACCCTGATCATAATCCCCTCCCACACCTTCCATTAGTCATGTATTTCACCAGCAAACACGAGGATCTTTCCTTTTCTTCATCCTGCACATATTGCTAATACAATTATTAAATCATTAGATTTTCAATATAAATTTAAGCCCAAAAAATTCCTAGTTATGACTTTGGGGAGCATTTCCACTAAAATGCCTTTGTCTTACATGTTCCTATAGAAACTCACTTTTAGACCAGACAGCTGCTCTGCTTTTTGTACTTTTATTCCTCAAGAAGTGGTTTCCTTTATTAATTCCCTGGGGCAGCTATCTTTGATCACATCAGTAATATCCTGGAGCAACAGTAGTCTTTTTTAAAATATTCCTTTTTTTGCTCATTTCTTAATGGACAAAGGGTTTACTTTCCTTTCAAGAAGACAACTGAGATCTTATTGGCCAGAAAAGAAGAGCCCTTCTCCCATTGGTTAGTGTGTATTAGCTTATCAACCAATAGGAGAATGCCATTTATCCTTTTCTGACTAGCGGAGTGAGCAGGGTAGCCAGAATGGTTGAGTCTGCCTTAGTTTTATCTAGTAGCAACAGGCAGAGTCGGAGCCCCTGGAACCCAGGATTGACTCTGGCTAGTTCAGGTGGCACTGGCTTGGATGCACTATGTGAGCTAGCTGTTTACAGCTTACTTGAATATATCTGCATAATACACTGTTCCATGCTTTCTCCTCCCACTTTATGACACATCACTGTCATCTTTTCTGGGATCAGAACAGCAAGTATTGGGATGTGGTGAGAACTTTTGGACAGACAGGTAGGAGAGGGACATCTGTGCCTTGGGACTCATTCCACTCAACGTGGGTGTTCCACTGGTTTTATTCGTTTTTTCACTTTCATTCAGCACAGCTGCCCCTTTGAATGACACACTTGGATGGAGAAAATGACCCTCTAATTGAGCATAGGAACAGGCCCACCACTTCTCAAGAAGGCTACTGGCAGGTAAGTATTGAGGGTCCCTGGAAGTGGAGTTGGGAAGATCGGGTTTCCTGTTGTTTGTTTTCTTTCTCCCTTCACCAAGCCCTGAGATGCCAACACTGGTTTCCACTCCTCTAAAAGAAAGCAGAGTCAGTCACAAATCCTCTTCATCCAGAACAAACTCTGACAAACAGCCTGGAAGCAGCCTTAATGTAAGTATAGTTCCCATGGGTCAGTTTCTCTTTGGTTCTTGGGGGCTGAGATGTGCTTAGTCAAGATATTGCTAGCACTAGCCACATTCTTGGGGCTCCACTTGTGCTGGATTCAGCAAGACCTTGAACTCCAATGCTAGGCTATATGATCTTCAGTAAGGGGCTAAGATTCCCTAAAGCTTAGTCATGCTTAAAGCATGAACTCATTTCTTCTGGCTAGTATTAGGACAGGTCCCTTAACTTCCCCTTGACAAGAATGGCAGTCCAAGTGCTGGATCCACCCCCACTTCTGCCTTCCCCTCCAAATCCAAAGCTTCATATTCACCAGCCAGCTTCACAAAAGATAAATGAAGACTCAATTAATTGTTACCATGGTTACATGGAGTGGCCACACTGAGGATCCCTAGCACCATTACTGTCATGAGCTAAAAGAGAGGAGGGGTTTGGGATGGTTGTCATGGAGGAAACCATGGAAACAGGGTTGCTAAGGGGAGAGCTCTAAATTCAGAGGAAAGAGACTACAAGTGGGGAGTGGGACTCAGTGGGCTCAAGGGCAGGTAGGACTTTTTTCTAAGGTACATTTCTCTGAGAATATAGAAGCAGTTTGGGCTACTTGTATCCTCTTCCAACTCAGATACTGAGGCCAGAGGTAAAGAATTTTGGAAAGCCAGGGCCATCATCAGCTTAAGACCACCTTATCTAGATCTATAAGGCAAAAGGCCCATGAAAATGGATTGATCCCATTCATACCACTCAGAGATGCTCTATATCAGGGACTCAGCCTCTTTGCCAGGCTGCATTCTAGACGCTGTGGCAAGGTACCTAGCAAGAGCCCTACTCTTCTGTGGAGCTTAGCACAGGACAGTGACTCATTGGTAGCTTTAGAGCCAAGGTCACCAAGTACAGTTCTGCAAAGTGGTGTCCAAAGAGCTATCAATATTTTCTCCAGAGTCCTCTCTGAGAGTCACCTGAAGTTCTCATGCAAGGATCCTGAGAAAGTCCTGTGTGTCCCAAGAATACGAGGGTACCGACCTCTCTTACTACTGAGTACCTTAGTCAGATTTGGTTTTTCATATGACAACAAGGTGTTTGTCTCTGAAAGAATACACTAAGGATGATGCACTAGCTGGCTCCTTGTGGTGGCAGAGACATTTAAAAAATTAAGACAATAAATTGCTGGGTGTTAAGAGATTAAGTGGGGGGGTGAGGAGCCTCAGATCCCTGCAGCTTGGAGCTGCAGACCAGCACCCTATTGAGGGGGTGAGTGTACACTAAAAAAGAGTCTGACCTCCTGGGGGAGAGATATGTACCTGATGCATCCTCCATAAAGAACTTCCTGGTGTTTTGTCAGACCTACGTAGGACTGTGCCCTGTTCTGGGCTGCTGGCTAGAAGGGGCTGGGCTACTGCCAGCCTGCTTCACAGCAGCCTCAAATTTCTCCATGTCCAAGCAAGTCCTTCCCCAGTCTGGGTGAACAGGACAAATCAAAGGGTGGAGGTGTGGGCCAAAGAGGAAGCGCTGGCAATTAAACAGCAAAAGAATTAAATGCACCGATCGGGAAGGGTAATTATCCTTCAGCTGCTGCAGAAATACAATTAAGACCTTGTGCTTAGAGCCGCCAGGATATTGTGGCGTTTGCTAATTAAGGAGCGGATGTGCCCTGCCAGTGCAATTAGAGGCTGGCCAGGGCAGTGGGGCCTCACGCCCCTCCATGAGCACAGACTACCAGAGACCTGCACCCCCAGCCCATGATGCCTGCTTCATTCTGAGCTGGGGTCTCACAAGCCTTGTAGGAATTTTCTCCTTAGGCCATGGAGACCTGCAGGAAGGGTATGTGGGACAGGGTGTCACCACTAAATGAGTTCCTTCATTCTTTCCTTCTCTGAGATAGTAAAAGGGCTTTATGATGCCTGAAGAAAAGACAGAGAAATGAGCTGTCAGTCTGCTTCCCCAAGATTAAAGGACGTGTATTCATCATGGAAACTAGAACACCTCAGAAAAGAAAGTAAGGAATTCATCCCTCCCCCATCATGAGCAGAGACTGGGGAATTATGAGATGAGGGAGGGGCTGTGGAGGGCATAGGCTTGGCTGGCTCTCCCTACATGAGGAGTGTCCAGCCACTGAGGGGGTGGTGAGTCATCTCGTGGAACCGGCCAACCCCGTCTGGAAGACTAGTGATTTTGTTGTTGTCTTGCTGTGCCCAACAACAAGTCCCAGTCTACCGCATGGTGCTGGCCACTGCTGCAGGTGCAGGGAGGGGGCACCCATTTCTGGGTATCCTTTCTACACTTTCTGTGTTTCCTAGCAAACATCGGAGACCACAAGAACACCCCTCTCACCCTTTGGCTGAGGGCTCCTCAGGTAGACTCCTCCAGAAATAAGGATGGTTCTAATGAGAGAGAGAGAGAGAGAGAGAGAGAGAGAGAGAGAGAGAGAGAGAGAGAGAACAAACTGCCTGTCCTCGGGAGCTGTGAACTGTCTGCAAACAAACCCCATTTACAACTCACTCATTCACCCTTCAAGTCCTTTAGACCCCTCACTGGAGGCACCATGGAGCCAATACCCAGGACTGACAGGTGGCAGTGTGTGCTCACACAGTGGCGTGTGTTCCTGAGCCAGCTGTCCAGGTGCTTGGTCCCTGGCAGCCGAGTGGACCACCTGTCCCTGCCTCCCCTGCAACTTGTCTAAGCATACCTGGTGAGGGTTGGGGGGTATGTGGTGGACTTCTTGACCCCAGAATCTGTCTTAATGCTGACACCAAGCAGTGTCACCAAGAGAAACATAGAGTTGGGTAAGCACCATATCATCTGTGCCAGGCAGGGGAGGGGAATTACCCCTCACTATAGCAAAAGTAGTGGTAAAACATTTTTTCTTTTTTCCTTCTCCCTTCCTTCCTTTTTGAAGTACTGGAGATGGAAACTGGGGTCATTCTAATCCTCTCTTCCTCTGAGTGTATGTGGAGGGTGTGCATATGTGCTTACCTAGGGTTGGCTAGAAGATGACCTCTGGTGGTGTTCTTCAGGTCCCATCCACACTTTCCGAGACAGAATGGCTAGCCAGCCAACACCAGGGATCCATCTGTCTCTGCTTCCCCAATGCTGAATTTAAAAGTATCACCAGCCCACTTTTCTTAGTGTGTGTTCTGGGGATCAAACTCCAGTCCTGAGGGGTGATACAAGTACTGTATGGCCAAGCTATCCCCACATCCCTTCTCAATCCTTCTTGATGCCCCTGCCTGGGAACTGCCTGGCTATGAAGTTGGCACCAAATCCTAGTGTTGAGACCCTGATGGAGATTAAGTGACCTCTCTATTCCTGTCCTCTACCCACCTCCCCACTCAGCAGAGAGCACTTAGATCGCCTTGGGAGCGGCACACTTTCAGAGTCAAAAAACACTCAAACTATTGGCTAAGCTCATCAGGCTAATAACACTTGCTAACTAAGTGACCTTTGGTCAGACACTTGACCACTCTGAAACAGGTCAGCGCTTCCTGTTTTTGGCCCTACTGCTCCCCGCTTTTCTTTGAACAGCTCTTCTTCCCTATTCCAACCTCTTATATTTCTTCTTCCTCCAACTCTGCCAGAAGTCAGTGGGGCAGCCAATCCTATTCGAAATCTCATTCACACTTGAGAAGTCTGTAAACGGGGTCACTCAGTGGGTGTCAAACCTGTAAGAGGCCAAGAATGTGTGGGAGTGTAGAGGGGCAGGATGGGTAGAGATGGAAACAAGAGAGGAGGGGCTTGAATCCCTCCTAGCAGCCCTCAACATCCAGGGCTGGTAGCAGATGGGAGGGGAGAGATCCTGTGTTCACAGAGCAAACATCTGGGAAGGAAAACAGACTATGCCTCTGATTTGAGATGGAGAAGAGAGCCCTGTGGATATGGAGTGTGTATGTGTGCAGGGGAGGTGGGGGTGAGTCTTGACTATGAAATCAAACACACTTCACTTTCAAACCTGGTTCCTCCACTTCCAAGCTGTGTGACTTTGAGCCTCTCAGATGCCTCAGCTGTAAAACGGCATTGATCACATACATCTGCCTAACTAGGTAGTTGTGATAACTGGGCAAGGGGAGTGCTACAACACATGGTGGCACAAGCATGCGTCCTCTCTCACGGCTCTCATCGACAGGGGACATGCATAGGTCTTTTGCCCTGAGGTCAGGACAGATGGGAGCAATGGTATTTCTACCTCTTCCTTCTCGTGTAGTTTTATCACATTTAAATGTTGAGCCTAACTTTCCCCAGACCAGTACCTTGTTCACTTCAAGGTGCTCAATGCATAATGAGAGAATAAGGGCAGAGGGTGTAGCTCAGTTGATAAGAGTATTTACCTAAAATGTATGAAGTCCTGGGTTCCACTTCTGTAATCCCAGTATGTGTGAAGCAGAGACTGGAGGATCAGAAGACAGAATTCAAAGATCAGAAGGGCTGTGAGTTGCCTCTAGGGCACTGCAAAACAGTCAACTTGTTTCTTAGTAAAGTGACGTTCTAGGAGCCTCAACACAAAGGGGCCAATGACTCGAGGGTCAGGTCATCTGAGTTGCCCCCCTTAACCACATTACAATGCAACCCCATCAATTCTGATGTTGGTCCAGCCCCTACATCTTAATTAAGGGGCTCAGGCATTTGAGACATTTCCTGGGATACATGGGGACACATCGCCCTCTGCTGGACTTTGTAGGCACCTGTTCTTTAGCTGCCTTTTTTAGTCTAGTGGCCAATAAAACCTAGAAGCTCTGACATGATCTCCCCTCAAATCCTCAGCCCAGGCCTCTTTAAATCAGAATCCTGGAGTGTGGCAAATGTTTCAAGCTCCACACGTTCGGTCGAGATTGAGGAACACTGATTGAAGGACTAATATGCTATGTGAAGAAGCTGTTCTCTAGAACTGAAAAGGGAACAATGAAAATAAAATTTCCCCCTCCAATATTCCATTTAAAAAGAATTAACTTGGTGAGACCAAACTGGACCTGATAATACTGAACACTCTCAGGAGCTGAGGGGAAGACATAACAGTGCCATCACTAACTTGGTGATAGGCTACACCTGGGTTTGCCCAAAGTCCAGCCACTCTTGGGTTAGAAGAGGGAGCAGAGGGAATAATGTGAGTAAACGATTTACATTTGGCCCCTAGATTTTCCTCAACTTCATACCCTCTAACACACTGAGTCTTCAACTTGGCCCTGCTTCGAGGTCAGCTGCTATAAGTTTGTTAGAAGGCACATTGCTAGGCTGGGCATGTGGCTCAGTGGTCGTATCCTTGCCTAGCATGTGCCCTAGCACTATATCCACACTATATCTATATTTTCCACTCAGCAAGTCTAAAAGATTCCCAGGCTTCTGGTTAGGACCATACCTAGGGAACCATTGCTCTGAAAATTAACCTGGTGGACATCTCTTTTCAGGTCTGCACCTGGCCCAGCATTGTAGCATCCCAACAGCACCCCTAAATTGTCCTCAAAATGAATATGCATGGTAGGTAGAATAGTACTTTTGGCATGATTTGCAAAACAAATCAAGTATCATGTCTCAATTTAAAAAGTGTAAGAGGAAAGGAGGAGTCCCTAGGGCTGGGGCTTAATCCCAGTCCCAAGCCCAAAGGGGTTGTGTTATTGAAATGCCTAGTATTTGTGGAAGGAGAAGAGAGAGATTTTCACTTCATGGGTGTTAAGGTGAGCTTGGTTGCTTTCCTTAGGAGGCAAGGTTGGGGATACTGGCATCCACAGTCAAGATGCCATCCATTGTAGTCAGCTCCACATTACCAGGATGAATATCCAAACCAGACAGTTTATGGGAGGAACAGGATTTATTTGAAGCTTACAGATCCAGGGGACATTCCATTGATGGCGAAGGAAGCTCGCCCCCTTTCATAGATCCAAGCAGAGACCCAACCATCATCTAGCACTACAAGCAAGCACAAAACAGGCAACAGGGCTGGAGAGATTGCTCAGTGGTTAAGGCTCTTGCCTCCAGTGCCTAAGGCCCCCGGGTTTAATTCCCCAGGGCCCACATGGGCCAGACCCACAAGGTGGTGGCCCTGGTGCATTCTCATTCTCTCTCTCTCTCTCTCCTTGAAGGTTAATAAATAAAATATTTTTTAAAAAAAACAGGCAACAAACAGCAGCTCCCTGGCCCCCCTGCATACCTTTAGGCAGGAAGTCAGATCTGCCCCCAAACATACCTTTGAGCTTGTTGTACTGAACTTCTCATTGCTGCACAAAGAACCCAACAAAAAGCGGCTTGTGGAGGAATGGTTTTATTTTGGCTTACAGACTCATCATGGCAGGGAAAACAATGGCACGAACAGAGGGTGGACATCACCTCCTGGCCAACATCAGGTGGACAACAGCAGCAGGAATGTGTGCCAAAACCTGGCAAGGGGAAGCTAGCTATAATCCCCATAAGCCTGTCTCCAACAACACACCTCCAACAAAGTTCTAATACCCAAACTTCCATCAGTGGAGGATCAAGCATTCAGAAACACCGGGATCAAACCATTACAATCTGCCCTGGCCCCCACAAATTAATAATCATAAAAGTCCCCACAGTTTTTCTTTCAACTGGGCCAAATACCAAAAAAAAAAAAAAAAAAAACATTCATGCTGCAAAAGATGGTATTGGGCATTAAGAAAGACAGATTGAACCAATACAAAATTTACAACAGACAGGGCAACCATCAAACTTTAACCCCAAGTCCAATGATAACCAGTGATGAGCCTCTTGGAGTTCTGATTCCGCCCCTCCAGCTAGGCTTCTCACACTCCAGGAAAACTTCATCCAGTGCTGGAAGCTCTCCTTAGCAGACATCCCATAGTCCTGGCATTTCACTGGGTCTCCACTGCAACCCACAATTCATCCTCATGGCCCCATTGAACCTCTACACAGGTAATCTAACACACCTGCTTCCCACTGCCTATGGCCAAAAACTGTATTGCAAATCCAGTGACCCTCTCTTCCTGCATTTGTTATACTCCATAGTACCAGGTGGGCTACCAACTTGTTAATCCAGCAGGAACAAAGCCAACTTTGAAGAGCAGGACACCTCCTTCAGCATTCAGGCCCCTTACTTCAAAGAGTCCACATTCTTCCTGCTGTCCCAATGCAGATCATCAGGCCCAATCTTAATGGTTGTCATCTCTCAAACAATTGCAGGTGAACGGGCAACAGTTTTGGCCCAAAGATTTCATTTCTTTCTGTGCCATCTCCATCTGCTCACACCAGTCCATTTCCATGCAAAGCAACCCTGCACAAGTTCTCAGGACACAGGCAGAATGCAGCAAGCCTCTCACATAAACTCCTTCTAGACCATTCCTGACAAAGTTCCTTTTCACTCTTGTAAGCCAAAACCCACACTCCATAGTCTACTGCATTCAGGTCTTTCCAACTCTGCCCAGAATGGTCCATCAAGCTGTACTTACAGCACTGCAAGGCATCTATTAGGCTGAGGTTTTAAATCCTTCCACGTTCCTCCTACAGATCAGTTCCAAAAGGCCAAAGCCACAGAATCAGGGTAGGGTTCTAGCAGCTACAACAGACCCCACTCTCTGATACCAAAACTCTTGTAGTCAGCTTTCTCATTGCTACAACAAAGAACCCAACCAAAAGTGGCTTGTGGAGGAATGGGTTTATTTTGGCTTACAGACTCGAGGGGAAGCTCCATGATGGCAGGGAAAACAACAGCATGAGCAGAGGGTGGACACAGGGAGGACATCACCTCCTGGCCAACATCAGGTGGACAACAGCAGCAGTAGAGTGTGCCACAAGCTGATAAGGGGAAGATGGCTATAACCCCCATAAGCCTGTTCCCAACAACACACCTCCGATAAGGTTCCAATTCCAAAACTGCCCTCAGCTGGTGATTGAGCATTCAGAACATATTCTTTTGTGGGGAACACCTGAATGAAACCATCACAGGGCTGGACCCTAGGGTCCTCCCCCCAGTGACACCTCTTTCAGCCAGATGGCTAAAAATCCAACTTATAAGCTTTAATGAAACTCCTAAGCCTGTTGACATACATTCTAACTACCACACCATCCTCACTGAATATCTGAAACCTCACTTTTTTTTGCTTGATAATATTTCTGTCATAAGTCCAAGTTATAAATGATGTATCAGAAATATTGACATCTTACCCTAAATTTATTGGTGCATTGGTGTATATTGAACACCAATAAATTCAGGGAAAGATGTCCTGTTTTAGTCCATTTTTTAAGCACATGAAATCCAGGCATGGTAATTTACGCTTTTAGTCCCAGAATTTAGGAGGTTGAGGTAGGAGGATCACCATGAGTTAAAGGCCAGCCTGGGCTACAGAGTGAGTTCCAGGTCAGTCTGGGTTAGAGTGAAACCCTGCATCAAAACAATAACAAGCCAGGTGTGGTGGTGCACGCCTTTAATCCCAGCACTCGGGAGGCAGAGGTATGAGGATCACCATGAGTTCAAGGCCACCCTGACTACATAGTAAATTCCAGGCCAGCCTGGATTAGAGTAAGACCCTACCTCGAAAAACCAAAAAAAAAAAAAAACCCCAAAAAACAATAACAACAAAAGAACATGAAAACAAACAAACAAACTCTGAACCAACAATGTTGAATTTACCCCAGCCCTGTGCGCCAAGAGACCAATAACTGTGAGCAACCCATTTCTCATCCGCTGGAGTTCTGGAAATGTTTATCATAAAGAAACACCTTTTCTAATAACTGAATCTCCTTTCTGGCCTCTGACAAGACCAGGGTAGACTCTCAAATTCTTTGTTTCCTCGCTGATCCACCGGACCCCTTGGCCCTCAGAGCAACAGAAAAAAAAAATGTTAACCAAACTTTGGCTAACCTTTGTCCTTTCCCATGGTCCTGGAATTTTGGCCCACCCTGAGCCTGAGCCACCTGGAACCCTTCCATGTCCTTCTGAAGATAAACTGGCTCCGGGGTCAAACATTTTCTGATCTTCTTTTCCTATAGGGTCACTTCTGTTCATCCTGTATTGTCAAAGTAAATCACACAGCTCTCACCTCAAAAGGAATAAAAGTATATTCTGAAGCTAAATATGAGTGACCATGGCCTAGGAACACAAATTCAAATAACCCTCAATCACATGTCAAAGTTACCTGAAGTCATAAATCAAGGCTTTTCAAATACATTGGTGGAAACATGAGGTTAGGTGAGGTGTAGCAATGGTAGGGGTGCGGTGGGAATCACACTATTGGTCTCAAATGCTAGCAAATGAGATTTTTATCTTTAAGGGCTGGTGGATGGTGGGGAGGGGGCATCTATTCATACATTTCAATAGGATTTATTTGGTCACAGGATGTTAGGTCAGACACAGGTAGATCTTAATTGGCCATGAAAGTGACTTAAGATAGTCCAAGACAAATTGGCTGAGGACTAGCAACATTCTGATCAGTTACAGTGTTGCAGGCGTATTTGAAATAGGCACAGCTGTTTCTAAGAGCTTCCGTTCGCATAAAATGCTTATAAATAATCTATTTTTTCACATATAATAATGTAGACGAAGGAACTATTTGGAAGAAAGGAAGACCACCCCCCTTGAGAGGGGAGGGGGACAACAGAGGGCGATGAGGAAGGTAAATGTGATCAAAGTACATGATATACATACATATATGAACATTTAAAGGAAACCCATTATTTTGCACAAATAATATCGGCTTATTTAAATTTTTTTCCCAGAGGAAAAGGAGTATAAGAGTAAAGTACTGTACTAGTCCTTGCCGTGTACTGTGTTATCCCCCGGGGATCTCTGGATCTCCGAGGAAATGGCAGGTCTGGACGACTTTGGGGTTTGGAAGGTCCGGTCTCTTGGAGTCCCAGATGATAAAAGCACACATTCGGCTGGGGTTTCTTGACAACTTCGCGCTGGCCACGCCCCTTCCCGACACAGACCACGCCTCCTCTGGACACGCCTTCCCGCTGCGGGGACAGGATCGACCAATCAGAAGAGGTGTTAGGCGGGTGCTGCCGTCCAGTGAGCCAATAGGCGTGCGGCCGGAGCTGGGCTGGCCGCGGCACGTAGGCTGCGGGCCGGCGGGCGCTCGGGCGGGCCACGTGCGGGCCGCGGAGACGCCGGGGCTTCAGGAGAGCTCTCCGACCTGGGGCCCGCGGGGTCGGGCGAGTTAGCGGCGGTGAGTCCGGGGCCCTGAGGCGGGGGTGTCGGCTCCGCCGATCGGTGCGCGGCGGGGCGCGGGGCGCGGGGCCTGGACGCGGCGGCGGACACCGACACGGACCCGCCCGCGCCCTTCCGGGAAGGCCGGCAGGCCGCCGGGCCGCGGGAGAGCCCTCGGGTTTCCTTCTTTTTAGTTTATCTTTTTATTCTTTTGGCCCTGTGAACTTTTGAGTAACAAAAGGGACACTATGGACCCAGGTGTCGTCAGATTTGGGTGATTAGTAGAACCAGGGTTTGGGGGTGGGCGCACGCCTTTAGTCTTAGGACTCGCGAGGGAGGCAGAGGTAGGAGGATCGCCGCGAGTTCAAGGCCACCGTGAGACTAAATGGTGAATTCCAGGTCAGCCTGGGCTACTTCGAGACCCTATCTCGAAAAACAAACAAACAAACAAACAGATTACCCGGCCCTGTGTCTCCCCTCCCCCGGCCTGTACCACGCAGCCAAGTTTTGGGTAGATCTTAATATGGTCAAAGCCCGCAGTTTAGTGACTTCTGAGGGTCATCTAGGTATTTCGTGCCAAAGAAGGGTCTAGAACTACTCCTTTGCTGTTCTGATCGGCCGCGGCCTGGTGGGCTCATGGGCCACTGACCACCCTGACAGCGACTTCTTGAGGGCCTTGGCTTCTTGGACTTTGAGTTTTTCCCTTGGGCCAGGGACCCTTCTGAAGCCTGCTGCCCTGACAGAGAAGACTTTGTATGTATCCTTGATGAAAGGATTGTGAACTCTAAGCACTTCTCACCACCTACATTGGCCTCCATCTGGGGTCCTCCTGAGTTGGGGAAGCAGCCTGCTTTTGATTGTTAGCTGAGCCTGTGAGAAAGAACCACTTTTATATCTTCAAATACAAGGCCACAGAAACTTTTCATGGGAAACCTCATGTTTGGTTTCTTTAAAACCTTGCCAGAAGGGTCAGTAAAGCCACCCAGCCCTGGCCTCACCTCCTGAGCTCAGAGCCGTCAGCCCCTTAGAGACCCCTTTTCCTCGCCTCCACATCCCAAGTCAGTGGTCTGCCAGGTTTTCTCACATTACTGGGCTAAGGCAAATCAAGGTTCTTAACTTGTCAGTTCTGAGATGTGTGTGGATCTGAAGAAGTTGCTTAAGAGTCCTTTTAAAAGTCAGCTGCTCTTTGGGATGAATAAACCGTGGGTGGGTGAGTCAGCAGGTGGAGCCTTGCCCTGGCTCAGTGTGCCAGGAGTCCTCATAGATGAGCAAGTGCTAGCGTCCCCACCAATGGCCCTTGACCTCACTTCCTGCCCCCCTCGTATTCTCCGGCTCTGTGCTCTCCCACTGCCTGTATTCATCTCTGATTGAGCCTAACTTGGTGCTTTACTCAGGCACTCCCTTAGCACCCCCACTCCACACCCCCTGCCACCGGAGCTGGTAAGTGGCAGCACTCTGTGCTCTCCCTCTGAGGCTCCTGCCACTCACCTCTCCTGCTTCCTGTCCTCCCTTGGCTGCTTCATGGACCCATCTGAAATCTTCCAGTGCCAGGCTTCCCTCCTCCATGCTCCTGCCTGTGCCAGTTCCCTCCCTGAGCAATCCCCTCAAACTGCCTCTCCCCACCAAGCTGAAGATCCTGGAGACACTGAACCCTACCTCCAGCCCTCACAGGCTGGCTAGTGGCAGGCCCAGCTTGGGCTTCTATTGGGCCAACTCCTGGGGTGACTTGTGAGAGTGACAAAGACACACAGGGCATGTGGCTGCCTTCAGAGCTTTAAGGTAGACCTGTTGACTTTGAAGAGTGTAATGTTCTGATTGTGCCAACAAGACATGGGCTGGATTTCTTTGCTCCCTAGCTAGACAGTGTCTTGGATCATAGCTAATGACCTTTCCAGTTGCCTATCAGGCTACCTCATGTGACCAGCAGAAACCAAGCTGAGGGGACAGGCATGAAGTATTGGGGTGGCTTGTGGAAGGGTCACCAATGTGGGGACAGAAGAGGAAGTGATGAAGAGGAAAAAGAAGTGTCCCCAACCGTGATCCACCTTATACCTCATCCCCAGTGATGCCAGGCCTGCAGGTGACCTGTCTGCCTTGGCCCTGGGTTCCTCCTTGGTCAGGCTTTTGCCCCTCCACTGCTCTGCCTCCTCTCCCTGGAGGGCTAACATTGCACCCTGAGGTGACTTCTTCCAGGAAGACTCTAGATCATTCTGAAGCCGGTTAGTCTGTTCTAGCCCCTCACACCTCGAACCCGCCCTCAACACACCATCTGCTTCATTCCCGTGTCTGTGGACAGACTAAACTCAGAATCCAGGATCCACCTTTGTACTTTGCCAGCATGTGCAGTGGAGCATTGGGAGATAATGGGATTCCGCCATGGCTTCTGGGTAGTGCAGAGCAGTACCTGGAAGGTTTGAGTGGGAGGGAGGCAGGGCCATGGGAAGGGCAGCAAGTCTAGATGGAGGTAGCTGGGTACCTGCCTTGGGTGAGAGAAACAGCTCCTCTGTGAGGAAGGGAGCAGATAGTTGTTGAGCCCTGTTGTGAAGAAGATAGAAGCTTGCCAGGACACTGGAGCAGAGCAGATTTCAGAATTTGGATTTTTAGAGTGGGGTGTTTATTATTTCAGGGTTGTTCATTATTTCCCTATAAACATGTCTTTAAAAATCTTGGCTGGAGGAGTTGGCTCAGCAGTTAAGAGCATTTCCTACACAAGCATGAGGGCCTGAGAAGGCTCAGTGGCCACGTGCACTTGTAACCCCAGCCCCACAGGAGAGCAGAGAGCAAGTTCCTGAATTAGTAAAAAGGGAGTCTTGCTCAAAACAAAACCAGGCGCAATGGAGTGCTTTGCTTGACATTCCGTTTCAACCACTGCAGGTGAGTGTATGGGGCACAAGCAAAAAAATTCTTTTGAGTCTTGAATGCCACCAACATTGGAGGTGAGCTTTGAGGTTCAGAGCATGGACTTGTGCAATGCTCAACCTCTGTGCATTGGCTTCTTTCCTGCAAATGTAAGAGGTATTTTCAGTGCAAGTACAGATCTTCAGAAGATTTTATTTATTTATTTATTTGCAAACAGAGCGAGTTAGAGAATGAAAGGGTGTGCCAGGGCCTCTAGCCACTGCAAACAAACTCAAGATGCATGCACCACTTTTTTTTGTGGGTACTGGGGAATCAAACCCAGGTTGTTAGGCTTTGCAGGCAAGTGCCTTAACTGCTGAGCCATCTCTCCAGCCCACAAGTGCAGATCTTAATAATGATGTCTGATCTCATTTGGGTGCCTTGAACTCCAGTGCAGCCCAACCCTCCTAGCCTGTTTATGTACTCTCTCTCCAGCACACTGCTTCGTTGGAAGACAGCCTCCCTGGCTTCCTTTGCCCCCAACTGTGAGCTGCCTGGTATGGTGCTGGGGGAAGCCCCAGAGTCCACTCAGTGCCCATCCTTCACCAGCCTGAATGCCAAGGATGTGGCTCGGAGAAGGCACAAAAGGAGGAGCCGACAGCATCAGCGCTTCATGGCCCACAAGGCCTTGCTGCAGGAGCAGGGGTTACTGAGCATGGCACCCGAGCCAGGATCCTGCCCGTTACCCTCCCCATCACATATGCCAGCAGGTACAGAGGCTGCCAGCAGCAAGAGGCAGCGTTCTAGGTTCATATTGGGCCATGGTGGTCCATGTAGCAAAAGGCCCAGGCCCAGGGAAGTCCCTGAGCACTGGCCTAGCAAGTGCGTGGCTATCGACTGTGAGATGGTTGGCACAGGTCCCGGAGGCCGGGTGAGTGAGCTGGCCCGCTGTTCTGTAGTGAGTTACCACGGTGATGTCCTATATGACAAGTACATTCGGCCAGAGATGCCTATTGTAGACTACCGAACTCGTTGGAGCGGCATTACCCGCCAGCACATGCGCAAGGCCATTCCCTTCCAGGTGGCCCAGAAGGAGGTAAGAAGGGTGTGTGTGTGTGTGTGTGTGTGTGTGTGTGTGTGTGTGTGTGTGTGTGGGGGGGGGGGCTCTGTGACTCTTAAGTCACCATTTTGTCACTGAGGGTGAGACCTTGAGAAAGTCACTTGGCCATTTGGTTACTTTTCCATAGAACAGGGTAAATGAACATCCTGATGTTGCCACAAAGGGTTGCCAGGCTGTTGGTCCGGGTGATGTTCATAGAAAGGCTATGCCAACAGAAGGAGCATGAACAAATTATATTTCAGATTCTGCTTTCTGTTCTAAAAGTATTCAGAGTCTAAAATTTGCATGGCTCACAGTCCTGTTACTGTCTCGGGCTGATGTTTTGGCTTATTTCCTTATGTTTTTCTGTTTTAAAGGACAATTGATAAGTGGTTGGAATGCCACTGATGTCCTAAGCAGAATCTTCAAGTGCACTTGGCCATGGGAAATGCTTAAAGCCTTATAGAATGAGCTAGGATCCTTGCCTCAGGTTCCTGAAAGGCTGGTCTGGGTCTCCAGACTCAGGCAGGGCAAACTTGCACCACGAAAACCAGAGTCTAGTCACTTGGCACATTCAATAGAACCTCACCTGCCACTAGTCGGTAGAAAGTGGAAGCTTTTATTAGTACTAGGGGTCACAGTCTCTGTCTTTAGGATTCTTCCCACTTGCCCATCTTTTGGTGACCTCTCTAAGCCATAGGGGTTTTAGGCACACACCATTCAAAAGACTTGGTCAGTGCCACCACAGAAACAAAGAGACCTAATGGAAAGTGTCACCATGAGTTTTCTCATATTAACTGGCTAAGCAGTATGTAATATACCAGTAAGTAGGCACTTTGCTGAAGCGCACCCGTGGAAGCAAGTGTCAGCAGCATGCTGTTCAGCTTGGCGAGGCCATGGCAGTCTCTCGGAGTCTGCTACTACTAGACATAAACCTGTGCGGCTCTGTACACAGGCAAACAAAGGAGTCCACACAAAGTGCTTTTTCATATAAGTTCATTTCAGCTGTTTTCTGCATTCATTTGGTGTGTTTAGGTATAAAATTATGCATATGCAAGGGTGTTGAAATTTACATTCTGAAGTTGTAGCCTCTCACATCAGTTGTATTAGAACAAACTTGCATTTCCAAAACAAGCGTTAGAGTCGAATCTCTTTTTAGTGTTTCTGGCTTACTGGAATCAGGCAAGTTTGGGAAATCCCCTCATGTGTCCTTTGTCACATTCCATGACAGCCTAAGCAATGCTTTGGCAAGAGTGGAGATTCTTGATCAAGCAGGCCGTTAGGAATCAGATCAGTGAGCAGAGGCTAAGTCTGGTGAGCCTACCAACTCCTCAGCCCCCTCCATCCATGCATGTGGTTGGTGGTGGTCCCAGAAGCAGGAGTGTATTCTGTCTGCCCAGGTGGACTGGATCTCTTCCTTCATGTAAGGGTGGGCTGCTGCCCTCCAGAGAGGTCCTTACACCCATGGTAAGGGAGTTCAGGGTCTTCCTCCTTTCTCCATTCACAGATCCTTAAGCTCCTGAAGGGCAAAGTGGTGGTAGGGCACGCACTACACAACGACTTCCAGGCCCTCAAGTACATCCACCCTCGGAACCAGACCCGGGATACCACCTATGTCCCAAACCTGCTCAACCCACCTGGCCTCAACATTCGAGCTAAGGTCTCTCTTAAGGACCTGGCCCTACAGCTCTTGCACAAGAAGATCCAGGTGTGTGGCACAACAGTGTTTGGGAGGGAGTAAGGCCTGCCTGGCTTGTGTCCACTGGGCCATGGGTAGGGTCATGGGCTGTTCTTAACATTCTTTCCCCAGTCCAGGTCGCCTTGCTTGCAGCCCTAGAGCCCTGTGTGCACCCCTTCAGTGATGGCCATGTCCCCCACCTAACTCCAGGCTGTGTCCTGCATCCCTGTAGGGTGCTCTTCTCTCTGTCCCCCACACCAGACCTTCATTCAGGAAGCTGGCGACTCCTGCCCTGCTGTGCCTTATCCATCCGATCTAGGCTCTGCATCAGGAAAGTTTTCAGTGCACCTAATGTTCAAGGAAAATCAGCTTGCTACAGCTAGGCATCCTGTGTGTACCTCAGGTTTCATACCTCGTCTCTTCATTCCTATACTAGTCTCTTGTCAGTGGGATGGAATGCCTCACAAACAATTTCAAGGAGAAAGTATTTATTTTGACTCATGGCTTCTGAGGGCTCAGCCCCATGTGCTTACACAGAACATTATGGTGGCGGCGAGAACATGTAGGCTATTCATGGTAGACAGAAAGTAGAGAAGAGGACACAGACAGGATATTCCCCAAACATTGACCCCTGTAAGCTACTTCCTCAAGCTAGATTCCCCCCTCTTAAGGTTTCCAGAACCTTTCAAACTAGCAGGAGCCAGCCCGCAGTACATGGAGGACACTTAATATCCTAACACAGCCTCTGTACAGAGGGTTCTGGGAGGTCAACCTGTCTTGCCAGGCAGTGATGTGTTGGCTCCTGTCCACAGGTGGGCCATCAGGGACACTCATCCGTGGAAGATGCCATGACAGCCATGGAGCTCTACCGACTGGTGGAGGTGCAGTGGGAACAGCAGGAGGCCAGCAGTTCCCCTGTGCCCCCTGAGGACAGAGGGCCGGACAGCAGCACTGACGTGGAGCAGTACATGGAGGACCAGTACTGGCCTGAGGACCTGGCTCAGGTCCCCTTAGGAGGACTGAGGGAGGCCGTGGATGGAAGAGAGTGAGAAGGTGGTATAGGCCAGTAGGAATGGGGGCAGGGACCCCTGAGTGAGGGGTCCTCAGACAGCAGTGCCGGAGAAAGCCCAGGGGCCTGAGGGTAGAGCTCTTGCAACCACCAGTCCTCAGGCTCTGCCCAGTACTGCCCTCTGCCTCTGAGGGGTGCTGCTGGGTCTGTGCCCTGGCTTCTGTGGCTTTGTTAATGGCACTTTGTAGACTCCATGGAAATGGCAGGTGGACTATGTCCAGGGCCCAACAAGACAGGAAGTGCCACAGGATTGCCCAAGGCTGTTACTGGCTTCCCGCCATGTCTCCTACTGTCACTTGCCATGCTGTGCTGTCCACAAGGATAGTCTCTCCCTCCCTGGAGCTCTTATCAACTGGCTGGGTGAAGTTCAGTTCTTATCACCTTCCTCCACAGGTGTGCTCAGGTTCAGAGTAATGAAGGCCTCTAAAGGGGACATCTCTCAATTTCTCAAAAAGGTCCCCTCTCTTTGGTCCCTGAGGGGCAGCTTTGGGGTACTGGTAAGGAAAGACTCAGGTGACACAGCCCCATTGTTACTGCCACTTAGCTCTGAGACTTTAGGCAAGCCTGTGGCTTCCCCTTGATCCTTTTCCTTGTCTGTAGAGTGGGGAGCCTACCTCACAGAGCTGCTAGGTGCCTGAACTCAGCCCTTGAGAACAGCTGAGGCCCAGGCAGGACTGTCCTTGCTTGGCTCTTCCAGCAGGTGGGGTCGTTTCAGAATTCTCTGCAGAGCATGTCTGTACCAAGTGCTGGCCTCACCTTAGCATCCTGCCTGTGTTTGAGAAGTGATGCCAGTAACACAACACAGGGTCAGGAGGATGGGAGGGACACTGTTGTTCAGCTGAGCTCTGGGTATACAAACTCTGAGACACAGATTGTTTGGTCACTGGCTCCTCCCTGTCATCGGAAGAGAGCTGGCCAAGTCATCAGCACGTACTGCTGGCCTGGTTTGCTTGAAAAGCTGTAGCCAGTGCCAGATTCACTGCCAGCCAGGAGCTTTGATTGCTAGGTGTGGGGTTGAAGGAAGATGGTGCTGTTGGCCAATACTGTTAAAAATCAGCTTTGTTGTGAAACCATTTGTTTTGGAATAAAGCTCAACTGGAAAATCAGTGATCTTACGCTCAGTTGGGTGTTTCATTGGGGATCAGCTTGGAAGCTAAATTGGGTGCTTTGGCCTTAGAAATGATATCTTTTAAGTGTTTATTGGAACTATAGAAGTTATTATTTTAGATACCCTATTACATAGCATATTTTCTTAGTTTCTCCCCAAAGGTATGTACTCATGCTAATTTTAAAAAAAATTTTAATTAATTTGTGAAGACAGAAAGAGAGTGAGTGTACCAGGTCTCTTGCTGCTGTGAATGAACTCCAGATGCATGTGTTACTTTGTGCATCTAGTTTTCATGAACCTGGGCCAGCAGGCTTTTCAGGCAAGTGTTGGACCACTGAGCCATCTCCCCAGCCCAGATTTTATTTTTATTTTTTAGACTATTATTATTAAGGTAGGGTCTCACTCTAGTCCAGGCTGACCTGGAATTCACTGTAATCTCGGGGTGGCCACTAACTCACAGAGATCCTCCTATCTCTGTCTCCCAAGTGCTGGGATTAAAGGCATGCACCACATGGTACAGTTTTAATCCAACTTTTATTTTTTGTTTTTTTGAGGAGGCAGAGATGGAAGAATTGCTGTGAGTTCAAGGCCAACTTCTTTTAATGTTTGTACTTCTTATGTATTCCATCAACATAGGTTTACATGTATTAAGTTGAGCACATAGGATTCCTGATGCTTGGCTGTTTTGGATGTTTCATTCTGTAGTATATAATTTAGAAACACAAGTGCATGTTTTCAGGGACACTTGTTGGCTTAGGTTGGAGACAGCTGAGCTGGAAGGACAGATTGCCTCTAGGAAGAGGTGCCTCTGACTCTGAGTTGTCAGTCTAGTCTAGTGAAACACCTGAGCCTATACTTGATAAAACTCTTATTTAACTCGCATCCTGGAGGTGCAAGAGCGTGGTTTTGAACTACCTGAATGCCGAGAGCCTTACGATGGACAGTGTCACAATGGTGGAAGCACACATGGAAAAGATCACATGACAAGACAGGCAACAAGAGAGTGGGCTTAGCTCCTAGTTCATAAACTTTTGGGGGACAATTAAACCACAGCATGAATGTGCCCTGGACTCAATGGTAGGGATTGCAGAGGGCCACAGTCGTAGCCTCCTATTGGCTAGTCATATGTGGGCAGCTGTCAGGATGTATGTCTTTGTTAAGGCTGACAAGTTTGAACTCAGTGACTCGTCCCACTGTCACCTGATCCAACAAGGCTTATAGGCTTGGCCTGCTGATGAGTACTACCAGGTAAAGCCGGGAACATCGGGAACCCCCCTGGCTGGTGTCAGGGCTTCCTTCTTCAGGCCCATTAGTCACCAGTTGCCTGGGTCTAACATCAGAATACATAGTACACTTGGACAAAGGTTCAGCCTGACCTAGAAAGGGTTCGAAGTGCTGGGGGCCCAGTGATGAGTCATGATGGGGAGCCACAGATGAGCAAGCAGAAAGCCCAGTATTTCTGACCATGCTCATTTGACAGAAAAAGGAAGAAGGTAAGGTTCAGAGAGGTAACAAGCCAGGCTGACCCATGTTTGAGGGAAAGTTTCCAGAGTGGGGGGAGGAGTGGCAGCTAGTAGAGGACCAGGCCCTGAGACAGGAGAGTGCCCAGAATGTACCTTCATAACACTGCTTTGGATTTCCCTCTTGGAGTAGGTCTGACCTTACTAGTCACTGGGGCTTGAAATGAGTAAATGGCTGATATAACTTAAAGGAGTCAGCACATGCATAAGCCAAGTCCCCAAGTGCAGGTTTAAACCAAAAGAGGCCATAGATTGAGAATGGACTAACTATGGGACATAAAGTCAGGAAACTGCCTGAAAGCCGAGGTCTGGCACTTATGTATTTATTTATTTGAGGCAGAACTGACCTAAATGGAACAAGTGCCTACACCAGGTTGACTTCAAACTAAGCAAGCCTGCCCCAGCCTCCCAAGTGCTTGATTAAAGGCATGAGCCAGCACACTCTGCTCTGGCTTTTTTTTTTTTTTTTTTGACAATAGGGAGTTGCTGAGTTTAAGCAGGAAAGAACTTTGATAATATCATATGAGGTCAAGTTTGGGGGAAGTTTAGAGCAGGCATGAAGGTGGAGGTGGGGAGAACTTGCAGGCAGGCACCAGGGCCTGGGAAGGTGAGTGAGGGCTGAGCCGAAAAGAGAATAGGGAATTGGACATAGAGTCTGGAAGCCAACATCACTGAGCAGGTACATACGGGGCCCAGAAGAAAGGAATTGGCTTAGGACTTTGTCACCTGTTCATCTCCTCTTTAGATTTGTTTGTAAGCAGAAAGAGAAGAGAAAGGGTGTTGCTAGGTCCTTTTGTTGCTGGGGATTTGAACCTGGAATGAACCCATGCTGGGAAACACCTTTAACTGCCGAGCCATTTCTCCAGCCTCAATGTAACAACTTTTGAAAAGTCTTCGAAAATCAGAAAGTCCCCAAACAATCCAAGCAAACACTGCTCATTCAAAATGCTAACCAAAAGTACTTTTATGCCTCAGATTTAAACCAACTGTACGACAAGCAGAAACAGGGATTTGTTATGTATCGGCTGTTTTTAAACTATGTAGCCGAGGATGATCTTAAACAAGCCTTTCCCAGTGCCCAGATTGCAGGCGTTAACTCCTAGCTCATGTGGCACTGGGACCAACCTCAGGGTTTTGTGGATGCCAGGCATTCACAACCCCATGAGAGAGGAACAGCTCTCAACTAACAAGAAGCTACCCATGGTCTAGAGATACACTAAATAGGTGGGAAGAACAATATATTTCTAGCCCTATCCCTTGACCTGACAACCTTCTCTCTCTTTGGGGGACCCCTCCCCCACTCTTTTGTCATTTTTCTGTTTCCTCAATAAAGCCTACTGTTGCCCTGCTCAGCCCTTTGTTCACATTCCTTACTTTCTCTTTGGTGTGAGTCCCTAGTGTGGCACTTCAGTCACTGGAGTCCAGCCCACAGAGGCTGAAGAAGGCCCCATCCTTCTCTTAAACCTACTGCATTCATATTGGATTTGGAGCTCCATTAAAGTCAGACATTTGACTTGGCAAAATTACCACAGATCATGGGAAGTTCTCTTCCAACCTCAAGTTATTGTGACGTCAGAGGCCATTGGATCAGGCATTCTCTAGATTCTATACAGAACTGGGTGGCCAGCAGGCCTACCTCTATCTTGCCATTGTCACCTCACCACAGGTTACAATGCAGTAAGTATGTTCCTCATGGAAAATTGATTCTGTTTTTGATCCAGTTGTAATTTATTTACTTATAAAAAAATTGCACGTTCCCTGTATACCAGGCACTACTTTACAAACTCAAAGTCCTGACATGGGAGAGTGTAGCCCTTACGAAGAGTGAGCTGGATGATGGGTGCTACCTCATGACTCACCTGTTTGACTTTGTACTGTCTCAGCTTGAAACTGGGCTCACTGTGGCACCCCTGAACTTGTGGATACAGTAAGGACACCCTCACAAACCTCCCTTTGCCCTTTCCAAGAGCACTTAGCCTTGCCCTCAGATGTCCTCAAAGAATCTCAGACTGGCAGTGGATCCCAGAAGTTGTGGGACATTCTCCAGACTTCATCCTGGAGATGTTTATTCTCTGGGCGGAGGGTGAGAAAGTAACAAAAAAGATGTCGAAATCCACTTCATTGAGTCTGACACGTCATCTGAGAGGAGGAGGGCAGGGCCAGAGGAGGGAACTGGTATGCAGTCAGCCCTGACTCAGCTGCCAGCTCCCCACCTGCCAGCATCTAGATGAAGTGGCCCAGCCCACATACCCTTCCTCCCGCCCCTGACTTCCCTTGATAACAAACCAGAAACTGAAAGAGGGTCGGGATGCCCTGCTCGACTGGGATGAGTCACTGCCCAGAACGACTGCAATAGCTGGGAAGTGACAGCAGAGAGGCAGACGAGAGCCGAGGGTGCAGAGGCAGGGAGGTGAGAACAGGGGCCACACAGCAGCCTGGCTTGGGAGGGCAGTGGGAGGCAGACTCTTGGTCCCCAGGCAGCTCAACAGGACGGGCAGCCCCTGGGATAGAGAAGCTGGGTGGGTGGCAACAGGCCAGCTTCCCCTTGTTGCCAGATGATGGTGGAGACAGGGCAGGGCAGAGGGTGTAAGTTGACAGGGTGGTGTCCTAAGATGCCTGGAGGCTTGTGATCCTTGAGTGACACCCTTCCACCTCCTCCAGAAGGTCTGAGGGTCACCAAGAAGCATGGCACACAGCCCAGAGGTGGTGGCCATGGACTGCGAGATGGTGGGGCTGGGGCCCTGCCGGGTGAGTGGCCTGGCCCGCTGCAGCCTTGTAAACCTAGATGGCACCGTGCTGTATGACAAGTTTATTCGGCCTGAGGGAGAGATCACGGATTATAGAACCCGGGTCAGCGGAGTCACAGCTGAGCACATGAAGACAGCCACACCGTTTGCTGATGCTAGGCGAGAGGTAAGTGAAGGGCAGAAGGCAACCAAGCCAGGGGAACTGCAGGGATCCTTTCCCACCTTCGGAGCTCCCTTCCTAGGGTCTGTAGCCTGTGACTCCACCATGGACAATTCCTTTCACTGATGCAGGGAGCACCCACAGTGTCTCCATCATAGTCCCATCAGGTAATGGCTTCTGGCCATCAGAGAACCTTAGGCTCCCATCTGGAGCTGCCTTCGGGACATCTGGTCCAACTTCCTGATCTAGTGATGGCTAAACTGAGTCCCATCGGTTGTTCCCACTCTTTCCTGTTCACCATGTTGTCCTAAGTTAATGGAGATCTTGTTCTTAGACCGGTGCTCTGGTCCCTGATCCATCTGCTCAGCTCAAAGCCCGTTTTGCCCACCTTTCTGTCCTTCAGCTTGTGGGGATGTCTTCAGGAGGTTTAACTTTCTGTTTCTCTGCATGACTAAAAGGAAAGCGAAACAGCCTAAGTAAAAACTTCCCTGGGATTTGTCACCTCTGGGCAGGTTCACTAGGGTGAGCAAGCTCATAGGTTCTTGGGGAACCTATTCAAGATGGGAGAACTTCACAGTCCACCCAGTCCCTTCCCCCCAGGGTGCCTGGTGTGTGTAAGTGCCCACCACTACATGCAGTCAGTCCTAGGGAATGGCTCTCCTTGGTTTCATGAGCAGACCCTGAGTGTCTAGTTGGTTAAGGCCCCTGGGAGCTGGAGCCCACTCATCACATTTTGTTTTGTTGAGGTGCTGGGGTTGAGCCCAGGGCCTCGTGCATGCTAGCTGCATCTCCAATTTGTACTTTTTATTACTCCCCGAGTTGTTCATGCAGGCCTTAGATCTCTGATCCTCCTTGCTCAGCGTCCGAAGTAACTGGGTGTACAGGCCTCCACTATCATGGCTGCTATCTGATCAGGCTCATTGGCCACAAGATGTGCTGGGGCCCCAGAGGGACAAAGGTGCCAGCTCTTGCTCAGGCCCGCATGCAGGCAGCATCCTGCAGGTGCATGTAGGGCTTGCCAGGCCTGGCTTTCAGGCAGATCCCTCTGCCCCTATCTCCTCCAATGGGAGCAGTGAGTAGGCTCAGCTCCCACAAGCAGTCAGCCACCTCATGTTGACTGTGGGTTTACCCAGACATTCAACACTGTGGCACTATAGGGCACCGAGACTTCTGCCAGGAGCCCTGTTCTCCTTTTTGTTTTTCTTTTCTTTCTCTCTCTCTCTCTCTCTTTTTTTTTTACATTTGCATGTGTGTGCACAAGCGCAGCCACATGACACAAAGCGCATGTGCCTGGCTTATATGGGTGGCCTGGGAGTTGAACCTGGGCTATCAGGCTTTGCAAGCAAGCACCCTTTAACTGCTGAGCCATCTTCCCAGCCCCCTTGTTTTCATTTTTTGGAGACAGGGTCTCTTGTAGCCCAGGCTAGCCTCCAACTCACTATGTAGCACATAATGGCCTTGAGCTTCTAGTCTTCCTGCCTCTACTTCATGAGCGCTGGGATTACAGATGATCCTTCTTGTTTCTTGGCTTCTATTTTTGTGGTGTGATGACATAACTTTTACAAGATAATGCAACTGTCCCTTATCGTCTCACATCTCTAGGTGTGACCGTTATCTGGAATGATGGTTTTCAAAGAGATGAGGCTTTGCCCTCCGTTGACACATTTCTGATTCTCAGCTTGGTGGGAATGGGGCTTCTACTAGCAGCTAGTGAGTAAAGACCAGCCATGCCACTCAGCAGTCCCTTCCCCTGTCCCCACACACATAAAGAACACATCTGAAAAAAGAACACATCTGGCCCTAAATGTCAAAAGAGCCCTAAGTGGAGAGCCCTGATTTATAGAGACCCCGACAAATCAGGAGATAGAGACTAGAGACAGGCAGTGACTTGCCTAGACTCACCGAAGAGGCTGGGCATGGTTGTGCACGCCTTTAATCCCAGCACTCTGGAGGTAGAGGTAGAAGGATCGCTGTGAGGTAGCATCCATCATCCAGCCCAGAGCCAGTGTGACCTGAGCCAGCTCGGGACTACAGAGTGAGTTCCAGGTCAGCCTGAGCCAGAGTGAGACCCGACTTCAAAAATCAAACAAAAGACACCTCAGGTTATAATACATGTCAGCACCCGATTGACGGCTCCCACGTGGCAATTCATCCCTTTCTTTTTGAAATCTAAAAGAGATTTTTCATAGTTTGCCTCTCACTTTTGTGAATTCATACAAAGGCAGAGAGAGGTAGCTTGTGAACAGGGAGTAGTTTCAACTGGAACCCGCCCTGTGGCTTTGCTTGGGGCAGAATGTCCTGCTGGGGTTCTGCCATCTGGCAGATCTCTCTGGAGCTCATCCAGGTCGAGAGGTGGGTTCATTGTGTCATCAACCCCAGGAGAAGTGGCATGAGCCAGAGAGGCAAGGCTACTGGAAAGCCTGGCAAGGAGCAAGAGGGAAGCAGGGGAGGGGCTCAGGCCACTGCTGAAGATGACAGGAAGGGACTCTGGAAGAACAATTGCTTCTGCTTATAGCCCCTTCTTATGGCAGCCAGCAATGAATGAATAGGTACAGGAAGCACTGAAAGGATGGGGTGGGTGGAAGCCTAAAGGAGCTTCAGGCTCCCAGAAGCCTTCGCTCCAGGCAGCATTCCCAAACTGAAGATCTAGGTAGACCAGAGGACAGTTGCCAAGGCCTTGTCCCTGGCACTGTGACCTAGAGCGTCTGGAGTGGACCCAAGTGCTCTGGATCAGGCTTATCTGGGGAATGCTGGGTAATAGAAGAAACCACAGAGGAAGGAGTGTGCCTGGGTCTGCCATTTCCCTGACCTCTCTCTCCAGCAGGGTGATCCAGACTGGCTCCTTAAACTCTCTGATCTCCTTCCTTTGTGAAAAGGAACAATCTTGTCGACCCCTCGAGTGAGATAAGAGATAAGCGTAGCACCTGGCTTAGAAGAGACTACAACAAATGTGCCCACCCCCACCTAAATTCTTTACAGGAATTTAATACATTTCCAATCCCAGTGTTTCCCTTGCCTGCAGGCTCCTCCCTTCTCCCCTGAGCCTTGTCACAGAAAGTGGGTGGTGCCCTGCCTGCTAAAGGACTTTGGAGCTTTATCAGTTCAGATGAGAAAACTCAGGCACAGAAAAGGTCCTTAACAACCTGTGGCCACGCAGCAAATCCAGTAATCTTTCCCTGATCAGGGCCTCGCGTTTGTCCCAAGGAGTCCAGTGAAGTAGACTGTTTTCACAGACTAATTGCTTGTTGGCCCTCTCTGCTCTAATCTGATGAATCTCCTGATGAATCTCGTGAGGTCTGGTGTAGCCTCTCCCCCATTCCTCCGGGAACTCGGGGGCTCAGGAAATGATGAATTCCCCAGGAATCCCCATCCCAATGACACATCCCCTCTGACTGGTGCTGGCTCTGAGATGGTGGAGCACTTCCTTCATGTTTTGTGTGAACTGGGCCTGGGCCAAGCTGCTCAATGGGAAAAACAGACCTCATTGTTCTAGAACATAAAGAGGCAAGACAGATGACCACAGCGCCCAGCCACACACGGTGTCCCCTCGCTGCCTCATGGCCACACCCCTTCCTGCACACTCAGGCTGCACCTGCCCCATGCTCTCAGCTCACATGCCTTGTGGTTGTCTTTGGAAGCCTCAGTATGGTCTGCAGACCGCAGTGTCCCATGGCCTGCTGGGAATGCAGCATTCAGGCCCTGCCCCCACCTCTTGTGTCCATCTCTGCACTTGCCCTCAGTGTCCATGGGTTTCACACCAACCATAGCTGGAAAATATTCTGAAAAATGATATCTATTCTGAACATGTGTAGAGTGCTTTACCCACCATCATTCCCTAACTGTGAAACGTGGCGTCTACACACAATGTTCCCTTTCTCTCAGGGAATCTTCAAGAATTCGGGAGGATTGCATATGTGATGTCCAAATGCTACCCTCTACCAGAGATGTCAAGGACCACTGTGTTTGAGTGACACTCCCTAGGTGACTATCAAGCAGGCATATTTTCCCTAGACCCCCAAGCTGAGCAGAAACCCTGCCCAGTGACCACCTCCAACAGAGCGGCAGAGCCAGCCAGTGAAAATTTTAACACAGTTTAAAACATTGACTTTAAATGACAGAGACATTGAGGAAAAGAATTGTATACACTCAAGTGTGGGTGTGGGCTTCTTACCAGGGTCCTTTCTTTTTGAGTTAGGCTCTTGCTTTATCCCAGGCTAATCTGGCGCTCACCACGAGTGTCCTTCCCAGGTGTAGGTAACCTTCACAGCCAATTTCCTAAATTGTATTGGAAATCTTGACTCTTAGCTGCGGAGAAACTCAAGCAGACTGTGGCGAGGGACTTCTTTCTCTTCCCATGGCCCCTTAATTGTTTGACTTTCTCTCCTGCCTCAGACAGGCCTATTTCTGACACTGATTGGAGACAGGGTGCCTCTGAGTCTCAGCTGCCCCATGTCTCCAAGAGAAAATGCATACAAAAGGGCCACATGATGCCCCTCGAGACCACTGAGCATCTAAGCAGGAGAAGCAGGATGTGAAGCAGTCTAGTTGGCCACGGGGCTCTTTCCTGGGATGCAAGCTAAGGTGCTTCCCAGCTAGGTGAATGAACGCTGTGCTTCAAGCTGGGGAGGGGAGGCGTGCGGGCACATGTTGCCCTTGGGGCTGCTTCGGTTTTTCTTACCACCACCGAGTTCTTTCCCCTGTGACCACGATGATTTAGTCACATGGACCACAGATATAATAAATCAAAGATGGTGAAAACAGCAAAAAATGCCAAGGTAACATGCTTAGGATTTGGACCAGGATCCAAAGAAAAGACAGAAAGCGAGAAAGGAAAGGTTACCCTTTATAAGTTCTGGGAGGTATATAGTACATTCTTTCATTAGCAGGATAACCATTCCCCCCACATCCCCAGCATGTCTTTGGGTGAACTCCCTAGGTATCTCCTGGCCAGGTGATTGACAGGCTCAGTTGACTTAACTCTTAAGGCAGAGGAAGATAGTATGTCTTTTTTTTTAACTTTTTTTTTTTTATTTTTTGACAGCTTCCAAAAGTGTAAACAATTAAACCATGATAATCCCCTCCCCCACCTCCTTTCAAATCCACGCTCCATCAAATCTCCTCCCCCTTCCAATTAGCCTCTCTTTTATCTTGATGTCATCATCTTTTCCTCTCGTTATGAAGGTCTTGTGTAGGTATTATCAGGCTCTGCAGAGTCATGAATATCAAGGCCATTTTGTGTCTGAAAGATTGCATTTCAAGCAGTCCTACCCTTCCTTTGACTCTTAAAATCTTTCCGACATCTCTTCCACAATAGACCCTGAGCCTAGGGAAGTGTGACAGAGATGTCCCAGTGCTGAGCACTCCACTGTCATTTCTTCTCAGCACTATGGTGTCTTTTGCATTATCCCAGTGCTCACCACCATCTGAAAAGAGAAGCTTTAGCCAAAAATGAAGTAACATTAATATATGAGTATGCACATTTAAAAAACAGTGTTCATAAGGCAGTTTGATGGGCATAATCTATGTATTTAGCCAGACAACAGCAGGCATTACTCCCCTAGGGCTCATGGCCTCCCCCATCATAGGCTTTTGACTAGGTCTTCAGTACCAGGCATGTATTTTCTCTCATGGAGCGGGCCTCCAGTCCAATTAGAGCAGTGGTTGGTTTCCCCTATAGCAGATGTACCACTATTGCCCCAGTGGGCACATTTGTCCTTTCTGGTCAATCTTAAGGCTTGCAAGGTCCACTGGTGATTACTACAATTGATGACTTCTCTCTCCCATAGGGCTGCATGCAGCCATAGCTTTTTCCAGCTTTCTGTTAGCTGGTTAACAGGGAGGAGGTTTCTAGCTCAGCTCCAGCTTGATTTCTCAGTAACCTGCAGCCCAAGCATGTGTGGTCTTCAGCAATAGGGTCTTACTTTCTCATTCTGGTGGGCAACCAAGAGCCTTGGCAATGGCCTGTAATGTTTGTGGGGCCTCGGAACCTCCCTGGCCAACAATTCACTGGAAGATATCCCATCCCTGGCACTGAAATTTTTCTAGTAACAATCTATGGCTTCTGGGTGTGCCATTATCCAAAGAAGTAGGTTTCCACATGGCTTATTCTAAACCTCTTAAATTTTGTCTAATCCTCTTCCCAGACACAGGGCTGGGAGTGTGAGGTCACCCTGAGACTACATAGTAAATTTCAGGTCAGCCTGAAATCCCAATGCCTTGAGTAAAGGAGGGGTGTGAGTTCTGGTAGAATTTAACAGTGAATCCACCTGGGCCTGGACTTTTTTGTTTGTTTTTGATGTAGGGTCTCTCTCTAGTCCAGGCTGACTTGGAATTTACCATGTACTCTCAGGGTGACCTTGAACTCACTGTGATCCTCCTACCTCTGCCTCCCCAAGGGCTGGGATTAAAGGTGTGCCCCATCATGCCCAGCTGGACTTTTTTTAGTTGGTATTTATTTATTTATTGGTTTTTTGAGGTAGGGTCTCGCTCTAGTCCAGGCTGACCTGGAATTCACTCTGTAGTCTCAGGCTGGCCTTGAACTCATGGAGATCCTCCTACCTCTGCCTCCCGACTGTTGGGATTAAAGACATGCGCCACTGTGCCCGGCCCTAGTTGGTATTTTTTTTAACTGCTTTAATCTTGGTGCTTGTTATAAGTCTGTTTAAATGGTTTATCTCTTCTTGATTTAATTTTGGTAGGTTTATATATTGAGAAAATCATACGTTTCTTTCAGATTTTTAAATTTAGTGGAGTCTAGGTTCTTAAGTTATATCCTTATGATTTTCTGAATTTCATTGATATCTGTTGTAATGGTGCCCTTTTCATCTTTAATTTTATTAATTTGTGGTCTCTTTCTTTTGGTCAGTTTTGTTAAGGGGTTACCAATCTTACTTATCTTTTCAAAGAACCAACTCTGATTCTTTGTATTGCTTTTTTTGGGGCGGTTCTATTTCATTAATTTTTGCCCCCATCTTTATTATTTCTTCCCATCTACTGATTTTTGGTTTGCTTTATTTTTCTTTTTCTGAGGCCCTAAGGTGAATCATTAAGTTGTTTACTTGTTACCTGATTTCTTAAAATAGGCACTTTAAAGCTATAAATTTCCCTCTTAGGACTTATGTCCCATAGGTTTTGGTATGTTGTGTTTTCATTATCATTTGATTCAATAAATTTTTTATTTCCTTCTTGATTTCTTCAATGACCCATTCATCACTTAATAGTGCACTGTTTAATTTCCATGACTTTATGTATGTTTTATAGTTTCTCTCCCTGTTGATTTGTAGTTTAATCCCATTGTGATCAGACAGAGTATAGAGAACTATTTCAATTTCCTAACATGTGGTCTATTTTAGAGAACATTCCATGTGCTGCTGAAAAGTACGTATATTCTGCAGTATTTGGATGGAATGTTTGGTAGATGTCTGTTAGGTCTATTTGTTCTATAAAGTATGTCTTCTTTTGTTTTGGGTAATTTAGAATGTCATGTCTCCAGCAAGTTCAGATTCTATTCTTCTGATCAGAAGAGGAACTTTCCCTTAATGAGCCTCATCACAGCCCTTGAAACCTTCTCCCTTTCATGTGGTATTTTAAATCTCTTTTTTC
>PVHP010011976.1:0-44010 GCA_004024765.1 Zapus hudsonius
AAATAAAGAAATAAAAATACTAAAAAAAGAAATGCTGGGCATGCCATCTATCAATCAGTACTTGTCAGATTACTCACCATTACTATTAACATTATTGTGTTCAGCAGTGAAATTGTCTTATTCTACTAACTAGTGACATTAGCAATTTGCATTAAATTAAATTTGTTTGACAGGTTTCAAATCAAGTCAAACTTTATTTGGGGAAAGAAACATTTAATCATTAGTCCCCTTGCAGAGTGCTTTACATACACTGTTGTCTAACTTTTGTAGCATAATAATTTATCTTCATTTCATGGGCAAGAAAATAGGCTTAAGCACTTAACCACTTTGGTTAAGGCCATGAAGGAGAAATAATTAATATTAGAGTTAATCAAGATGCTTTACAATGATATTAACACAGTCCTTACCATTTTTATAATTTACCTGTTCTTTTAAAACCTTTTTCCAGGTTGAAAAAAAATCCCAAGGATAAAAATTTAAGAGATATGGGTAACATAAGAATGTAAGATTTCCCCAAACTGCAATTTTGAGCCCTGTGATCCCTGTTAGCACAGAAAAACGGCTCAGTTATTTGTCATCTGATCTAGTTAAAAATTTATGCCAGTGTGCTGGGAAAACAGCTCAGCAGTTAAAGGTTTTGCCTTCAAAACCTGGCAGCCTGGGTTTATTTCCCCAGTACCCACAAAACCCAGATGTACAAAGTGGTGCCTGTTTTTGGAATTTGTTTGCAGTAGCCAGCAGCCCTGGTTGCATGCCCATTCTTTTTCTTTTTCTCTCTCCTCACAAATAAATATATATATTTTTAAATTTATGCCAGGGCTGGGAAGATGGCTCAGTGGTTAAAGGTGCTTGCTTATGCAAAACCTGCCAGCCTGAGTTTGATTCCCCAGTGCCCACGTAAATAAAGCCAGATGCACAAAGTGGTGCATGTATCTGAAGTTTGTTTGCCATAGTAATATTCTCTCTCTCTCTCTCTCCCTCCCTCCCTCCTTCCCTCCCTCCCTCCCTCCCTCTGAAAATAAAAATTATGTCAGTAGTAGTGATATGATCCAATTAAGGGGCTGGAGAGATGGCTCAGTGGCTAAAGGTGCATGCTTGCAAAGCCTGATGGCCTAGGCTTGATTCCCCAGTACCCATGTAAAGCCAGATGCACAAAGTAGTCATGCATCTGGAGTTTGTTTGCAGTGGCAGGAAGCCCTGGCACATATATATTCACTCAGTCACTCTCTTTCTCTCAAATAAATAAATAAAAATATTTTACAAGAAAAAAAAAAGATCTAAGTAAGAGTATTAATTACAGCTACTTGAAGAGGATGATGCAGGAGCATTGCTAGTTTTAAGACCTGCCCAGATTGCAGAGTGAATTCAGCACTTTTTAAAAAGGAAGGTGGTATGGTATGGGAATACTGCTCAGTGGTAGAGTACTCATCTAGTATTTACAGGGCTCCAGGTTGAAACCTGAGTACTAAGGGATAAACAACATGAGTTTTGTCTGCTATTAAAAACTGAAGTACACCAAGGTCCCATCTTTTTTATATGAAGGATTATACACTTGAGGTTGGAGCAATACTTGGACTTTTTTGCATCCAGAGTAAAGAACCTCGGGGAATCATAAGGCAAACTAATTTCTTTTGATAGATCTAGATCATTTTGGTAAGGCGGTTGGAAGAGGCTTGTTTTCCAATGGAATCATAAGGTATGTTCAAATACCTGTAACCTAATGACTCATACCAACAAGAATCTTGTTGAAACTGGCCCTGATAACAACCAAGTTTGAAGTAATGGAGATTTTTAATTACTTTGTTTGTATAATTGACTTTGTTGCTAATTCAATTAGCCTTTGAATTGCAAGGTTTGAACATTCTGTCTGGAAAAAAAATTAAAACTGTTAGGGTCAAATTCCTTCTAGTTTTTCTATAACAGATTATATATCACAAGTGGTGCTGATTCTTGATTAGATAGTGTTTGAAAGTAGATTGAAAACTATTTCTTTTTAGCAGGTAGGATTTTTTTTTGTGCTGTACCAGAAAAAACAAATCTGGGATTAGCTGAAATGGTTCTTTAACAAATGTTGTTTTATATCCATGTAATAAATTTGGATTGTAGGTAAAAAGAAAGCTTGTGTATTAGTTTGCAGGACTTTTAGAGCCATTCTATTACTCGTTTGCCATTCAAAATTTAGAGGTGTCAGGTGTGGTGGCACACACCTTTAATTCAGCACTCAAAAGGCAGAGAAGGTAGGAGGATCACCATGAGTTCAAAGCTACCTGAAGACTACATAGTGAATTCTAGATCAGCCTAGGCTAGGGTGAGACCCAATCTTGTAAAAATAAAATAAAATTTAAAGGCGACAGTTTGTATACCATTCTGAATATTTTAAGTGCTAAAGAACAACTGTGAAATTCTTCAGAAATCCTTAGAAAAGCTGACCTTATTTATCAATCCTAAATGTTGATCTATATAATTCACAAGGCAGTAATGGAATAAAAATTGATAGAACATAGAAAGATGGCTTTCATATGTAAGCACATTTCAACAATGCTGACCTTTTTTTTGTTTTTGTTTTTTGAGATAGGTCTCGCTCTAGCCCAGGCTGACCTGGAATTCACTCTGTAGTCTCAGGCTGGCGATCCCCCTACCTCTGCCTCCCGAGTGCTGATATTTTGGAAATAATATTCTAAGTGCTAAAATATTTACATAGATACTTTGCAGTTGCTGTTTTCTCTTAATGGACTATAGATGATAAAAGTATACCTTTAAAAAAGCACTGTCCCCAGTTGACTAAAAAGGGAGGGACAGAGTATTTCATCAGTATAAATACACATTAAGTATTCAGTGAACAAGTAATCCATTTGATGGAATGTACTAAAAAGGAATAGGAAAAGGATTTTTTATATGTGCATTGTATTTTTGTTGTGTGTTGATTGAATACTCTTTAATTTGCATGGCATGTTGGCACATGCCTTTAATTTCAGCACCTGGGAAACAGAGGTAGGATGATCACTGTGAGTTCCAGGCCAGCCTGGGACTACAGAGTGATTTTCAGGTCAGCCTGGGCTAGAGTCAAACTACCTTTAAAAAAAAAAATCACTCTTTAATTTACAGAAAAGTTTGTGAGTTCTTGACCAGTGTTATGAATTTATAATTTGTCATTTGTTCTCAGTCCCTCCCATCTTTAAAAAATGCATAGTTTCAACTTGATTAAGATCAAGAAAGTGTTTCAATAGTTGGATTTTCAGTAGTTGGACAAGCTTCCAAGATAGATTTTGGTATCAAGGAGGCAGAACTTTTGGGTGCAGTGGGTGGAGCTTTGAGCAAATATAAGTCTCATTTTGCTTGTCTAGGGAAGCAGAAGGAACAGTAGCAACAAATAGTTCCCCTGTCTTTTCTCATGTAGTTTATGTTTACAGAGCCTGTCTTTAAAAATATACATTATTAACTGAGCAGAACAAAGTCAGTCTCCCAAGAATTGGAAAGCATGACTGTTGTTAAACAAGAAACTATGCTTGGATCTAACTTTGATGTTTGTCTTCCTTATGCTGTGGGCTAAGTTGCTCTACTAGTTTATAGTTTAATCCATTTTTTTTCTCTAACTATAACAAGATTGTTTTGCCTTTTCCAATGGATTTTACAAAGAAAGATTTTTGCTCAGTATTTGTCATTGTAAATTCTCATTGCTGTTGCTGCTATCAAAAGGATTGTGTAAATGAGGTGGGTAAAATTTTCCAATCTATATAAATGGTATAGCCTTTCTGGTGATATGTGTCAGAAGTTTCAGTGAACTACTGAAATTGTCAGAATATTTAAAAAAGTATTAGATGCTTTGTTGTTTCTATGAGGATGAAGTATGCTTTACTCATTTCTAAAGAATTGGAAATTTTTTTAACTTTTAAGAAGCAATTGCTGAAAATTTTAAGAGTTGGATGATTGAACCAGAGAAATCTATAGTATGACTCCCTTTCATTTTTTCCAGTAGATTAGCTGGGAGGAGAAGGCAAAGTATAAAATGCGTGTGATTTTTTTTTCTTTAGTTCAAATTAAGCAGTATACTTGATAGATATGTATCTTCTAACATCTCTTAATGTAACCTGTGGAGTCAAAATTGTTCTTTTCTTTGTACCCTGTTATGTTATAGAAGTGACATTTTTTGTAAACAGGGTCTCAACAAAATGAGAATACATAACTTTATATCACCTTGAAAATATTTCTAATAGGTACACATTTGCTATTCAAATCACATGTAATGAAGATATATAAGCTGTTCTATGTTTAAAAAAAGACATGACTGCCCAAAGATAGAGAACCTGTGAATAACAAAAGTGAAGCAAGAGTATTTGCAGGGCTGCTGAGTTGCTCTGAGGAATGAGAGTTGTGTGTCCTTTAGGTTTTGTTTTATTGTCTCCCAAAGAGTAACCCAAAGTTTATTTATTTTATAATTTTGCTTGGCTTGGTGGCACGTGCCACAAGCACTCAGGAGGCAGTAGGAGGATCACCATGAGCTCAGCCTGTGCTGAATGAGTTTGAGGTCAGCCTGTGCTAGAGTGAGAACCTGCTTCCCCTCAAGAGAGAGAGAGAGAGAGAGAGAGAGAGAGAGAGAGAGAGAGAGAGAGAGAGAGAGAGAGAGAGAGAGAGACCCAAATTTTCCATGAATTCTTTTTAGCTTTGTGTTTTTCATCCTCATTCAGGATTAAGTGGTCAATACTTTGTTTTTACCATAGGATTAGGTTTAGGGAGTAAAGAAAGGGTGGCATTTGAAGAATTATGGTACATTCAGTTGATCTTCATCTCAGTTGAAGTATACAAACTAAAAGGAAATAAAATATTTTGTTGTTATTGCTGTCTTCTGGAACTAAATTCATATTTTAGAATAACTTTTAAACTTAAAAAATTATCAGTTATAAAATATACATTAACTTCTCACCTTACAAATATTTTAAAAAATACTTTATTTTTATTTATTTGCAAGTAGAGCGAGGCAGAGAATGGCCACACCCAGGGCCTTCAGCCACTGTCATCAAACTTCAGATGCATGTACCACTTTGCGCATCTGATTTTATGTGGGTACTAGAGAAATGAATCTGGATCATTAGGCTTTGGCAGGCAAGTGCTTTAACCACTGGGCCATCTCTGCAGCCAACAAAATACTTTTTTTTTCCCCCTTCTGCAAGGCGAGAGAAAGAGAAAATGGGTAAACCCAGGTCCCTTGTCACTGCAAACAAACTCCAGACACATGTGCCTCTTTGTGCATCTGGCTTTACATGGGTACTGAGGAATTGAACCCGAGCTGTCAGGCTTTCCAAGCAAGCACCTTTAACCATTCATGGTGATCTTCCTACCTCAGTTTCCTGAGTGCTGGGATTAAAGGCATGCACTACCATACCCAGCTACATTTTTTAAGGTTACAGTGGTGTCTGAATATGTTGTATAATATTGCTGTTGAATTGTCTGTTTCTTTTGGGAGGGGGGAATGGGGGTTCAGGGTTAGAGTTTTGCTCTAGTTCAGGCTGACCTGGAACTTACTCTGCAGATCCAGGCTGGTCTTGAACTCAAAATGATCTTCCTACTTCTACTTCCCCAGTGCTAGGATTAAAGGTGTGTGCCACAACACCCTGCCAGAATTGTCTGTTTCTGAATTGTGATTATAGGTTGAGAAAACAGTATAAACGGATATGGCTTTGCTCTGTCATCTGTGTATTTTGTTCATCTAGTATTCTCAAGTTGCAAAGATAGGAATGTATGTATGTATGTATGCATGTATGAATAGGGTTAGCAAGAGGATGATGAAACCAGGTTCAGAATAATTTTTCTTTCCTTTTTTGGCATGTATGTGCATGTAGTATGTGTAGAGTGTATCACCCTAGATATGATAATTGAGTCTAGCTTCTGTGGATGCAGATTGGTAAACTGGGCAAATATCAAACCCATTTGCTTGACTAGAAATTTGAAGCACAGAACTGCTGTTTCTTGTCTAGTTCATTGTATTTAAATTTCCATTATTAAATTCCTTCATCTTACATTGTGCCTCCCTGACATTGATGCAAAAGAACCAATAACAGCATACTTGCTTTATTACTTTAATATGTAGAGTTGTACTACCAGTCACTCAAACACATTCCCGAGATGTTTGTGCTATAGAAGGCAGCACATTTTTCCTCTTCAAACTTTCTGTTCACTTTGTATAGCATTCAAACTGTCTTTACTCGCAAAGTCCAAGTAAGTGGACCATTGTAAACTATTGTACTAAACTAGGTTTCAAACAAATGCCTCCCAATTTCAGATGATTCTTCCTATTTATGAATAGCATTTTAAAGTTTATACAGTTTTACTTTATTATAGAAAACAAAAAGCCAATATAAAACTTGGGTTTTTTTCCCCTACTATCAAATAACCTTTAGTTTGGAACATTCATGAAATTTTTAAAGCAGTTTCTAATTGGAGTCTGAGTTGAAATGACTTTCTGCTGTTCAGTATCATTATTTTGTTTTCATTAGAATTATGTGAATACTTTGGCAACTTGGATAAATTTAGTTTGATTTGGAAAAATATAAAGTGGTTGAGAAAAACAAAAAAATGATCTTTGGGGCTCAGGTATTTTCTTGGCCTAGGTTTGATCCCCCCATACCCATATAGAAAAACATGTACATAGTGGCACATGTGTCTAGTTTTTACAGTGACAAGAAGCCCTGATTTTCCCATACTTTCTCTCAAATAAAATTTTTTAAAAAATTATTTTTCTAGTCATTTTCAGAACCAGACTTAAGTTACATGTATTTGACTTTGTGGTCAGCTCTGGTTTGATCTCTGATACCTACGTGAAGCCAGATGCAGAGTTGGCGCATGTATCTGGAGTTTGCAAGTGGCAGAGGCCCTGGTATACCCATTCTCATTTTCTTTCTCTCTTTGCTTGTAAATAAATAAAAATAAATAAAAATCGAATAGTTACTACTATATAAAAGTTAACCGAATGTGGTTTCTTGAACAGAATTGAGACATATTAGTATTTTTACACTGCTGTTAGTTGTAATAACTAAAACTGGAAATTTAAACCATAGATAAGGGGGTAAACTGTATTTGGTTTACAGTCACCTATGAGAGATTGTATACATTTCTGTGATGTATCCACTTGTCACTAATTTTATTTATGTTGCTGAGACTATAGTTTACCAAAATTATGTATATAGTTATTTATCTGTAAATTATTTTATGAACCCCCTGTTATCGATATGTTCATAGATTTACAGCACAACATGAATAGCACATTGGTGTAACTACTTGAACTCTTTTTTTTTAAATAGATGCTGCTTTTCTTGTACATTTTTAAAAATATTTTATTTATTCATTTTTCAAGCAGAGAGAGAGAGAGAGAGAGAGAGAGAGAGAGAGAGAGAGAGCGCACACCAGGGCCACCACCTTGTGGGTCTGGCTTATGTGGGTCCTGGGGAATTGAACCCAGGGCCTTAGGCACTGGAGGCAAGTGCCTTAACCGCTGAGCCATCTCTCCAGCCCACTACTTGAACTCTTAAATCAGTACAGTCATTGAAATGTAATTGAATTGATGAGACTTTTTCTTTCTACCCACCTCTCAGATAGTAGTATATTGTCCTTATATCTTAGGTTTACTTCTCACACATTGTTAAAAGTTTTAATCTCAAAGATTTATACTTTATGAAGATTCTAAACTGTCGTTGTGATGCTATTTAGCAACACATAGAATAGTGATAGTTTTCTTGTAAAAGTATTTATGTGAGCCTGATATGTTTTCACTTTGTGATTGTTTGCTTTTGCTGTGTGTGATTGCCTATGGAAGGTTGTTGGGATGGGATGGACAATGTCTCATGTATTACTGGGTAGTCTTGAATTTGCTGTGTTGCCAAGGATGACCTTGAACTCCTATCCTTTTGTTTCTACTTCCCAAGCTTTGGGAATATAATCTTCCACTACCAAGCCTAGCTCTCATTTTGTATTTTAATTATATAAGACAGTTTATTCCATAGTGATCCTGGCAAACCAATACTAACTCTTAACTCTTTGTATACTAGTTGTGCTTTCTAACAGTACTATAATATGATGCCTACTAAGCTGTGTATTCATACCCACACATGGGTATTAAATAAAGGTTGAACATCAGTTTAATTTAAATATACAGTTTAATAAGATTAATGTATTTGTGGACAAGGTTGATTAAAAGATCTTCTAACCTAAATCAAACACCTGCCTGCCTTTTTAGCTAACTTTTTTTTTTGTAAGGGGGGTGGTGGATGAGAGGGGTTGAAGTAGGGTCTCGCTGTAGCCTAGCATGACCTAGAATTCACTATGTAGTCTCAGGCTGGCCTTGAACTCATTGCAAACCTCCTACCTCTGTTTCCTGAGTGCTGGGATAAAAGGCATGCACCACCACACCTGGCTTATAACTAACTTCTTTTACCTAAACAAGATGTTATCACTAACCTATAAATTTTTTCATTGCCCCATGTGGAAGTAAGAGACACTGTCATGCTGTTCCTATTTGTTTCTTTTGAGAAGCAAAACTACCACCTCCTAGCTCTGACCCTGCATGGATCAGCTCCTGCAGGCAAATCATTAAAAAAGTCAAGATGGTAATAAGGCAACCTAGTTAAAAACTGAAAATTGCAAAACAAAATTTCAAGGTTATGTTTTCATTAATGGGTTTCTATGACTGTTTTCATGGTTTTCAGGGAGTGAAGCCAGCCAGTTTTGACAAAGTAGCAATTCCTGAAGTAAAGGAAATTATTGAAGGATGCATAAGACAAAATAAAGACGAGCGGTAAGTTGTCTCTTTTGACCTGGTGTTACTTGAACAAAAATCTCAAACATAATGTCCTGAGTATAATTTTCAGTCTTTAGTACTTGTGTTTAGTTTTCCCATTGATACCACATAACATTTTTAATGGGTTCTCTCTATGAAAACTGTTCAGATTTATTATACTGCAGCTGTAAAAATGTGGTTTAGTGGAATTTAAGTAAATCAGAACCATCTTAAATAGTTCCTACAGTCGGTGAATGCCTACTTACAGCAGTAACATGATTTTAAAAACTCAAAATCCATTCTCTAGTGCAGCAGATCTGCTCCTTAGTCCTTATACTCACTAAATTCTAAAAGGTGAAATGAAATCTTGGCTGGTTAAAAGCAACTCAGCTATACAGGTCTTGATTTTCCTATCATTATGCCAGAATTGAAGAAGAGCAAAACATAAATTCTTTTGAGGAAAAAGAGAAGACAGGCTTAGGAGGAGATCTGACTTAGTCATTTGTACTAACAGAGGACTTTTCTCAGAAGAATGATAAGTATCTGAAATGCCTTATAGCTAATTCATTACCTGTAGACCTGGCAAGGGACCAAGATCTTTTTTTGAAAAACAGTCTGGCTGGTTGTGGTGGCACACGCCGATAGGATATTGCTGAAGAGGTGGAGGCAGGTGGATCACGAGTTCAAGGCCAGCCTGGGCTACACATTTAAGGGCTGGAGAGATGGCTCAGCAGTTAAGGCATTTGCCTCCAGTGCCTAAAGCTCCGGGTTCAATTTCCCAGTACCCACATAAGCCAGACCCACAAAGTGGTGGCTCTGGTGTGTTCTCTCTCTCTCTCTCTCTCTCTCTCTCTCTCTCTCTCTCTCTCTCTCTCTCTCTCTCCCTCCCTCTCCCTCCCCCCTCTCTCCCCTCTCTTTCTCTCCCCTCTTTCCTCTCTCCTCTCTTCTCTCTCTCTTCTCTCTCTGTATCTCTGCTTGAAAATGAATAAATAAAATGTTAAAAAAAAGAAAAACAGTCTGCCTTCACCACACCACTATACCAGGCCCCCACAAAAAAAGTCCCAATAAAAATGAGTTGTAAATTGAGATACCCTAACTTCTGAAGTATGGGAACAATTAAGGTTTGTCAGCCAAGTTTAAAAATTCCATATCTTTTCTAGTTTCATATTCTTTTTATAACTTATTTGGAAGAGCTTAAGATCATGATATTTAAGACATTTTAGTACATATTTAATTGAAGTTTCTATTTTAATCTGTACAACCCTTTAAAACCCATTTTTAAACTATAACCAAAGGAATTTTTTTTTAGTTTGAACATTTTACTCTTAATTCTTTTCTGGAAGAAAGAGTTCCTCCATTACTGGCATTTTGAAACTATTTTGTCAAAGATTGCTGTATAGTCAGCCTTCTGCTTGCTTAATCCACAAATTTTTAAGAAGAAATTACATGAATTTATTAAATAAAGGTTGCTATAGTAGAAAGTATCAAACTAAAAGTCAGTTTATGTTCTAGTTTTAATTACATCACTTAAAACTTTAGAACTATTGAGCAAGACTCTGATATGTTTCTTTCTTAGCCTTCGATAGTGGCCAAAGATCAGATAATATAAACAGATTTTTTTTTTTGGCTATAGAAATGGTTATGTGATATTTTGAAGTTTATTTTTATATTTCTATGTTTATTCATCATTTTCATTACTAGTATCCTACTTACTAAAAGGACTAGATCATTTGGTTTAAAAATTGTTACTGCCAGCTGTTATTCACAAAACTGATGTGATATTCTGGAACTTAAGAGTATCATTGTGAGCTGGAGATGTCATTCAGTGGTAGAAGTGCTGGGCATGGTCCCGAGTTCAATTCCTTGTGCTACTAAAAAAGAAAGAGGGCTAGAGAGATGGCTCAGCGGTGCTTGCTTGCAAAGTCTGATGCCCTAGGTTTGATTCCCCAACATACCCATGTAAAGCCAGATGCACAAAATGACACATGCATCTGAAGTTCGTTCATGGTGGCAGGAGGCCCTGGTGCACCCATACTCACTCTGTCTCTCTGTCTCTCTGTCTCTCTGTCTCTCTGTCTCTCTGTCTCTCTGTCTCTCTCTCTCTCTCTCTCTCTCTCTCTCTCTCTGTCTGTCTCTCCCTCCCAAATTAAAAAATACTAGAGAGAGAAAGAGAGAACCTGGCATGGTGGTACAAACCCTGCACTTGGGAGGCAGAGGTAGGAAGATCATTGTGATTTCAAGGCCACACTGAGACTACATAATGAATTCCAAGTAAGCCCAGGCTAGATTGAGACCCTAACTTGAAAAGGGGGGTTGGGGGAGGAGAGGGGAGAGAAAAGAGAGAGGGAGAGGAGAGAGAAGAGAGAGAGAGATCACAAACTTTCCCTTGTTTCTAATAGTCATTTTTCTTAATTGAGTAGCTATAACCATGCACATTTAAATTTTTTCATGGGGTTGGAGAGATGGCTCAGTGGTTAAAGATGCTTGCTTTTAAAGCGTGACAGCACTGGTTTAGTTCCCCAATTACTCGTGTAAAGTCAGATGTACAAAGTGGGACATGTGTTTGGAGTATGTTGGCAGTGGCAGGAGGCCCTGGCTCATCCACACTAATCTCCTTCATCTACCCCCTATCAAATAAATAAAGAAACAAACAAGTAAATAAATCACTGAATGAGACCCTTAACACAAGCCAAGACTTAAAAATATATTAACATTCCTGTAGTTCTGAGGAGTGTGAGGATCAGTTGAGAGCTCTAGGAGTTTGGGATCAACCTGTGCATCATAATAAGACCTATCTCAAAAAAAAAAAAAAAGAAAAAGAAAAGAAAAAAAGAAAAATACCCTTTCAAACCAATAATTTTTATTTTCTCTTCTTTTTCTTTGAAAGATATTCCATCAAAGACCTCTTGAACCATGCCTTTTTCCAGGAGGAAACAGGGGTACGGGTAGAACTAGCAGAAGAAGATGATGGAGAAAAGATAGCTATTAAATTATGGCTACGTATCGAAGACATTAAGAAATTAAAGGGAAAATACAAAGATAACGAAGCTATTGAGTTTTCCTTTGACTTAGAGAGAGATGTACCAGAAGATGTTGCTCAAGAAATGGTAAATTGTCACTAATCAAGCACTTAAATGTAGATTTATGTATCTATAATGTTGGGCAGAAAAGGTGTATGTAATAATGTGTGGTGAATATCTTGTGAATGTAAAATTGTGTTGGTTCCCAAATGTTATCTTTGGGCTGTGGGAATTTTCTGTGATTTTTTTGTTAAGTCCATCCTTTGTGCTTTTTTATGTTTTGATAATGTTGGATTTTAGTCCTTCGGATGAAAAAAATACTTATTGAGAAAGAGCGAGAGAAAAATGTGTGTATGTATGTGTGTGTAGAGGCATGTCAAGGTACAAATGAACTTCAGATCTTTACTGAGGAATTGAACTCAAGTTGGCAAGCTTTACAAGCAAGTACCTTTACCTGCTGAGCCATCTCCCCGACCCTTGAAATTTTTAAATATATTTATTTTGCTTTTTTGAGGTAGGGTTTCACTCTAGTCCAGGCTGACTTGGAAATCACTCTGTAGTCCCAGGCTTGCTCTGCCTCCCGAGTGGTGGAATCAAAGGCCACCACACCCAACTCTGATTTATTTTATTTATTTATTTTTATTTTTTAAAAATATTTTATTTATTCATTTTCTTTTTTAAGTATTTTATTTATTCATTTTCAATCAGAGAGATACAGAGAGAGAGAGAGAGAGAGAGAGAGAGAGAGAGAGAGAGAGAGAGAGAGAGAGAGAGAGAGAGAGCACCAGGGCCACCACCTTGTGGGTCTGGTATATGTGGGTCCTGGGGAATTGAACCAGGGGCCTTAGGCACTGGAGGCGAGTGCCTTACCCGCTGAGCCATTTCTCCAGCCCTCTGATTTTTATTTTTTAATATGAGGAAAACAATAGGTATATGTGGAGATGGAGGAAAGAAAGAGTACTAGAGTCCGTCCTGAAGTCATTTTGAAAGTCCACGAAGATGAATTCCTGAATTTGTAGGAGACTCTAATAAATTAGGTAATGGTTTGGGGACCTTGAACTCATGTTCCTTTTGCCTCAGCCTCCAGGGTGCTGATATTATAGACATGTACCTTAGCACCCAGCTTGGAAGTTGTTTCTAAATATTGGTTTACCATCATTATAAACACAAAAGACATAGGATTATGAATTATTTTTACCCTGAAGGCAGTTTTCAAGATCAGTAAATATTAATAGCTTGGTTAACGTAATTTGAATATGTGTGAAAGACTTTTCTAAAAAGAAACAGTTTAGTCATGTTATAGTGGCTTAAATAGCCAATTGTTATTTAGAGTTACTCATAGGATATCTTTACTAGGATTTTATAAGAAACATTTAATAGAGAAAGGATCAGGTATGAAAGAAGTTATTAATATTATTAAATTATTGTTTGTGTATTTTTATATTTTTCTGGATAACTTTGCATAATAAAAGGAAGTGAAAGCAATATAGGTTAATATTAACAACTGCATACAAGATGGTAATAGAGTGAATATGGTCTACAGAAGTGGCAACATCTACCCTTTCTGTATCTACTGTAATAGTGGAGAAATGTATACTGCAGACCATTAGCTTTATTGTTAGGTTAAGATAAAGTCCTGAGATGTAGTGGTATATGCCTGTAATCTCAGTATTTAGGATGCTGAAGCAGGAGGAATACAAAAGTTTAAGGCCAATCTGGGTTACATTGTAAGATCTTGTCTGGCAAATAACTTCTTTTTCCCATCAAAAAGAAAAAAGAAGCAAGCAAACAAATAAAAACCCACTAGTTCTGAGAGTTTCTTTATCCTCTACTTTTCTCATTGCTGTTTGTGTGTTTTATTTTGAGATTATTTTCTTTTGATACTCCTAAATCTGTAGGTAGAGTCTGGATATGTCTGTGAAGGTGATCATAAGACCATGGCTAAAGCTATCAAAGACAGAGTGTCTTTAATAAAAAGAAAACGAGAACAACGACAGTTGGTGCGAGAAGAACAAGAAAAAAGAAAGCAGGAAGAGAGCAGTCTTAGACAGCAGGTTGAACAACAATTAAATACTTCCCAGACAGGAATCCAGCAGCTCCCTTCTGCTAGCACTGGCATACCTACTGCCCCTGCCACTTCCACTTCAGTATCTACACAAGTAGAGCCTGAAGAACCTGAGGCAGATCAACATCAACAGCTACAGTACCAGCAGCCTAGTATATCTGTGTTATGTAAGTATTTGGGGAGATAGAACCATATACTAACGGTGATCCTGATTGGATTGGGGGGAGCTGACAAAGGGAACCCAGGGCCTTGTCCATGCTAGACAAGCAGTCTACCACTGAGCTACTTTCACAAATCCCTAATTGCCTTTAAAAAAATCATCTTTTTGTCCATTTTTTTAATGTGTGGGAGGATAGGTATTGCATATGTGTATACATGCATATAGAGGCCAATGGGCAGCCTCAGGTGTCATTTCTCAGGCATGCCACCTACCTCTTTGAGTAGAATCTCTCATTGGCCTGGAGCTTATAGGTTAGGCTAGACTGGCTGGTGAGCAAGCCCTGGGGATGTGCAGGATGTGCCTGTCTCTGCATCCCCATCACTAGCATTACAAACATGCAATACCATACCCGCATCATTACGTTGGTACTACTAGGGATCTAGCTCAGCTCTTCATGCTCTCAAGCCAAGCACTTTACTGACTGAGCCATTTCCCCATCCCGTCTATTTTCACTATTTTCTTAGGTTTGGATTACTAACTCAAAATGCAATTTGAAAAAATTGAAGTAAGCCGGGCGTGGTGGCGCACGCCTTTAATCCCTGCAACTGGGAGGCAGAGGTAGGAGGATTGCTGTGAGTTCAAGGCCACCCTGAGACTACATAGTGAATTCCAGGTCAGCCTGGGCTAGAGCGAGACCCTACCTCGAAAAACCAAAAAAAAAAGTAGTAGTTGCCATCTTGCTTATTTTTATTCTTGTGCACATTCATAGTTAATAAAGTAGAGGGAAGATTATGACATTGAGAAAATGTGCTTAGTGTGTTAGATAATTGTAGAAGTTCCAGTAAGTTTGTAAATGTCTATTTTTCACATTTAAAAAAAAAAACAAATGCAATTAGTGAAGAGTAATTTCTTTTTTGGTTTTTCAAGGAAGGGTCTCACTCTAGACCAGGCTGACCTGTAATTCACTGTGTAGTCTCAGGGTAGCTTTGAACTCTCAGTGATCCTCCTAATGGTCTCCTGAGTTGCTGGGATTAAATGTGTGTGCCACCACGCCCAGCAAAAATATTTTTTGCTACTTAAAAGTGTATCTGTTAATCTAGTTAAACTTGTTTAGCAAAGCGAATATCTGGAGACCAGTAGTCAGTAATTAACACTGAGACCCTCACAAGTCTCTGTAAGAAAGACTTTAAAGCTGGATTCAATTTAAGACTTAATTTCCCTAGCTCTTCAGGTGATTAGATTCTGTGTTAACCAGATAATCTTTAGTCAAAGACTACCTTTCCCTTTGTCACTTAAGTGTAGAAATTATTTAGACTGATAATTCATTTTGTTATTCAGTTCAGATTTATACAGTTCTAATGTAATGAATCTAAAATGTGAGCTTCATCTCATCCCTTTTCCTTTTCTTTTCTCTTTTCCTTGGTGATTCATTTTTCCTTCAGCGGATGGAACAGTTGACAGTGGTCAGGGATCTTCTGTTTTCTCAGAGTCTCGAGTGAGCAGTCAACAGACAGTTTCCTATGGTTCTCAACATGAACAGGCACAATCTACGGTCACAGCTCCAGGACTTACACCTGGTGTCCAAGCACAATCTCAGCCCCATGTGGTATATCCACCCTCAAGTATGGTAAGTAAATTCATAATAAAATGTTACACTAAAATGAAAGCTAAAAAGGTAATCTGAGAAAAAAAAATTCTACTATTAAACTAGCAATATGAGTCTAAGATAGAAAATAGAAATGGTGTAGTTTAGCAATTAAGATATGCTTTAAAAATTTATATCTGAGCTGGGTGTGGTGGCGCCTGCCTTTAATTCCAGCACTTGGGAGGCAGAGGTAGGAAGATCACAATGAGTTCAAGTCCAGCCTGAGACTACATAGTGAATTACCTACCGGTCAGCCTGGGCTACCCTACCTTCATCCCCTCCCCTCAAAAAAAATATATTAAAAAAATTTACATTTACTGTAATGAATATGTAGAGACCTTGTCATTATTTCCTAGCAATATAATATAGTGATTCTGTATATAGCTTTTTTATACTATTATAAGTAATCTAGAGAAGATTTAAAGTATGCAGGAGGGTGTGGTATAGGTTATATGTTGATCATCCCCAGATTTTAGCATCTGTAAAGGTGTCTTGAAACCAGTTCCTCATTTTATGAGAATATAACTAGAGTAGCTCAAGTAGGGTAACACACATTAATGTGTAAGAATTAGTTGAACTTCTACATAAAGCAACTATGTACAAGATTAAGATAAGGGTGTACTCTACTGAAGATAATATTCTCTTCAGAATTTAGGACTCAAAACTTCCAAGATACCATATCAGATGGTTAGTGGGTGGTACAAGATTTTTTAAAAGTTCATATATTAAAATAATTGTTAAGCATTTTCTACAAGTTTTTAAAAAAATTTTATTAAGAACACAGGTAAGACCTTTAAACCATAATAGAATGTTGCATGTGAGTACTTTATAGTGAAGGAATCCTTTATATGATCATTTAATTTAGTGCTTGTATTTAGTTGATCATCAGCTGCTATGCGTGTTCTTGCCTTTAAAGCCTGTGTTAGACACAAGTTCCTTTCCCAGTATGTGTTCATTTGCTTTTCCCTTTATTTGGTATGTCTTATTACTGATTTATTTTCAGAACTAATTTACTGAAGTCATTTCTTCTTAAATGCTTTATAGTTGCATATATATGAGTGTATACACAAACACACACAGACATCTATTTTTCTTCTCAGAAAATCTTAAACTAGATAATGTCACAAATTTTCTCTTTTGGCTATCTGAAGTCTTCAGATGAAAATATGATGTATATTTTCACATATCTCAGAAGAGAATTAGACAATGACTGGTCACTTTTTAGTACTTGTTAAGTGAAATCTTCAAGTAGGCTAATTTTTTCCCCCTCCTCAGTAGGCTTTTAATCTGAACTTCATGGATTCTTGATTTTTATTAAATGAAATTCTTTCTCTGAATTTGCTTGCTCTGGTCTTTTGGTGCTACATTTTGGAATGAAAAATGTTTGCTTGTTTCAGAGGACATATCAGTCCTGCCTTGGTTAGGTCTCAAGATAAATGGCTACAGTAGCACAAAGAAAACTAATAACCAAATTTTTTTCTTTAACCTTTGAAATAATGGAGTAAAAGAAATGTTGGTAAACCCATTAATCTGCTTATCTAATGTTTCCACAGAAATTTATAAACACCTGGCAATAGTGATGCCATTTTATGAGCCTTAAGGACAACTGAGGTCATTATAGTCCCTCAAAATGGCTGTAATATAATGTTGAAATGTTTTCATGAGACTTAATTAAACTTTTACTGTAACTTGTTCTAATCTTAACTTGAAAAAGTTTATAAATTACAAGAAAAAATAATGAAAAAATGTTTGGAGATATGTTTTCTGTATTCTGGTATATTAGTGGTTAGCATTTCTTAGTTTCTACCTTTGTTCTAGTTTTTTTAAATCACCATAACTAGATTTTTAAAACTATTTTTTTTAATCTCTTGGTTCCTCATCACAGAACTAAAAGCATTGGTCTTTTTTTTTTGAAAAGGAACTGGGATTAATCATTAAGTATTTGAGCCATTAACATAGCTATGTGTATTTAGTGTTTAAAAAACAGATTTTCTTGCCTTTTAATAACAATGTTCTATGAAGGAATTATAAAGAATTATTAAGTATTCAGGATATTAAAACATTTTATAATTGTATTACTATCAATTCCAAAAGAAACTTACCATGGTTTATAATAAGTGAAAATTTAAAAATAGACAAAGGTTGTAAAAATTCCAAATAACCGTGATTATTGTACTTGCTATCAAGAGGGCACAAATTTGACTCAAAATATTATTTTCGGCAAAGAAAATTAACTAGATGATTAGTTCACAGTATCTAAAAGGAAATTAATAAACTTGCTCCAGACAGCCTCACAATATTAGACCTGCTTCTTTGTACTATGTAAACCTCTTAGGGTAGCTCAAGCTTTATAGACCTAAGTTGAATTTCTTATAGACCCGAAAAAATTAAGTTATTAAAACTGAAGTTATTTTTTTCCTTTGACTCCTTTTGTAAAGTATAGAATGTTTCTGCTACCCAGTTGTGAATTTCTTCAAGAAAGCTATATTTTTCTTAGTAGATACTGACTTTCTAACCTTTGCAGGAAAAGACTGGTAAGTGTAATTAAAAACAAAACAAACCTCTACCAACTACTTTTTTTGGTCTGATGCCTTCTAAAATAGAATCCTTTTTTCAAGCTTCCAAAGCTCTAGCAAATAAACTCATAAAATCTTCCAATACACTTTAAGCTAACAGAATTTCATTCTTGTTTATTTAGTCTTGCTGTTTTCAAAACAATAATCCAGTATTCATTGTTTTCCCTGTCTGCTAACTTCAGCCAGTCTCTATTATAACAAATCATGCTATTGCAAAATGTTTAAGGTCATAGTTAATCTTTATTATGACCATTCACAATGTGTATAAGAATAGGGAGAATAGTTGTGATCTGCTTTGTAGAATTAGATTGTCCCTTAAATTTTTTTTAACTTTATAGAATTGTAGAGGAAGAAACATTTCTTTATGTTAACTATGCCCTGTTATCACTGCACATTTGATTATTTTGTTTTCAAAGTACTGTGTTTTTCATGTGTGTTTGTTTTCTGTTTAGCCTCGTCGTGGCCGTAGCATGTCGGTTTGTGTTCCCCATCCTTTTGCTGTTCCCTCTCTATCCCGCATCTCTCCTTCCACTCCACCACCAGTGCTGTCTGCACATAGTTCTCCCCTCCTTCGGACTGCCCCTGAGGAAACTTTTGCGGAAAAACTCTCTAAAGCATTGGAGAGTGTCCTGCCTATGCACTCTGCCTCTCAGCGCCAGCATCGACGCTCCAGCCTGCCTTCCCTCTTTGTCAGTACTGTATGTAACTGTAAACTTCCTGGCAAATGAAAAATTATTACCAATGAATACATCCAGGCATATCTTATTTGGATAAAGAGTACAACTAAATTATTAGCAGTTAGATATTATGCTTTTAGGATAACTGTACTTATAGGAAATATTTTCTGTAATAAACCTCTGAGGGGGAATAAAAGGCAAGGAAACAATGAGTGAAAATGCTTATAATGTCCTTAGCTGATACCAGCATTTAAAATATAGCTTTTATTATATTTTCCTACCACTCAGTGACATAAAATTTTTGCAATTTTCCTATCATAGCAAAAAGTACATATTCTTTAATTCTAAACTAGTTACTTAATTAAAGTAAGTTTCATCTAATACTACCAAACATGTTTTTCCTCAATTTATTCTTAAAGGACATTAATTCAGCCAGGTGAGTCCATTTTTTACCAGAGTGAAGAATAATTGAGTACAAGTTGGTAAAATGTTCTGTCAACAAATGAAAAGACAAAAAAAATTCCTTCAAGGAAATCAAATTATTTTAAGCACTGTGAGACCTCGCTATTACTTTTCCAAACAGAATATAATTAATATTCAGAAGTAGCAGCACTAGGGAAGGAACATCAGGCTGAGCAAGTACTTAGGAAATGTCAAGTCATGGGTTCACTTGTGTTGAGTTTTGCCCAGCTTCTGGGCTCCAGGATCCTACAGCCTAGCCTTTCTTCCTCACTTAAATAAAATTAGCAACACCAGAACCTTCAGATTTTTGCCTAGGAGATTGATTAACAATAAGCATTCTGATTTGATGCAGCTGTTCTGAACAAACAGCTCAGCCAGTCTGTTTAATTAATGATAGGTTGTCTTTTCTACTGGAAGAAAGTCTTCTTTCGTGGTACTAGGGATTAAATTCAGTCTTTGCCACTGCTAGGGAAGCACTCTATCATTGAGCCACACTCTCAGCCCAAAATTCATCTCTTAAAAGGAGTCTAATCCATGATAGTGAATTATAGTGTATATTGTACTTGGGAAGCTTAGGATTCTATATTTAGTCTTAAGTTCTAGGAACAAAATGTGCTGCTAAATAAGTTAGCTACCATTTATGTTACTCATATTACCTGATTTGGACACTTCTAAAAGCCAAAAGATTTATTTGATCTGAAGAGAAATTTGACACTTGACGTTTGAAACTGAAATTTTGGACACTCTTTTAGAATCAGAAAATTCATGTTCAGCCCTAATCAGTGATCAGAAGAGTTGTCTGGCATCTATAACATCATGTAGTAAAACTATTAACTGTATTTAGTTTAGGATAGATAAGGAAAAGACAAATTGTTTATCTTCTTGAAGCAGCATCTATAGGGTTTCATATAGTAGCCTAGATATCAATCTAGGCTATATAAAAATCTCATCTGAGTTATCTGAGTCGTTTATCTTTTACTATCCACCAAAAAGTCTCTCCTGATTTCAATTCATAAATGTCTTCCAATCATCTACCATTAGTAGATGAAAATGACACTGAAGTTTCCAAGATCACAAGATATTAAGAATATAGAAGCATCACTTCTCACTTTATAAAAATAGTTGGGCTTATTGCCTTTTAATACTCATTTTAAATCTTTCCATTGACAAAATTTTTAAATCATAAGAATGAATGTATTTATTTTGGGTAAAATAGAATAATCACTTAGGAAGTTTAATTCATCCTTTTGCTTTGATAGAGGAAATTTGTGGGAAAGAGCTCTTTTCTAATTCAAAGAACCCCACAGGTTGACTTTATTGGCCCTGGATGTATTTAATGGATTTTTTACTATGAACATAATTTCCAAAAGCATTATTATTTATTAATATTTTGCTGTAACCATTTCATTGGTTACACAGAAATATCCAATTATGCATGTCTGATGTAATTTCACATATGAATGTATGAATTACTTGTCTTATTCATGTTGATACAGCCTCAGTCCATGGCGCATCCGTGTGGGGGGACCCCAACATTCCCAGAATCACAGATATTTTTCCCAACTATTCATGAACGTCCAGTTTCTTTTTCACCACCTCCCACCTGTCCACCGAAAGTAGCCATTTCCCAACGGCGTAAGAGCACCTCCTTCCTGGAAGCCCAAACTCGCCACTTCCAACCCCTGCTGAGGACTGTTGGCCAAAATCTTCTGCCCTGTGGCAGCCCAACTAACTGGACACCTGAGACTGTAGTTATGTTGGGTACTACAGCCAATAGAGTAACTAGAGAGCTATGTGAAATACAGGTCCATCCTGTGTTTGAGCCAACTCAAGCTTACAGTGACTATAGACCTGGACTAGTACTGGCAGAAGAAGCTCACTATTTTATTCCTCAGGAAGCAGTGTATCTAGCTGGGGTACATTACCAGGCCCAGGTACCGGGACAGTATGAGGGCATTTCATACAACTCACCAATACTGCCAAGTCCCGTGAAAAAGATACCTGAACAGAAGCCAGTGCCAGGGGAACCTACCTCAAGTTCTGTCTTTGAATTTCCATCTGGACAGACTTTCCTGGTAGGACACCTTCAGAATTTAAAATTAGATTCTGGACTGAGTCCAGTACCTCCCCTCTCTAGCATTTCTGCTCCTAACAGTACAGATGCTACACATTCGAAATTTCACCCAGTCTTTATTCCTCATTCTGCACCAGCTGTGTTAACTAATAGCAGTGAGAACAGAAGCAACTGTGTATTTGAATTTCATGCTCAGACACCAAGCTCCTCTTCAGGAGAAGGAGGTGGGATTTTGCCTCAACGTGTTTACAGAAATCGACAGGTTGCAATGGATTCAAATCAGGAAGAACTGCCTCCTCAGTCAGTTGGATTACATGGCCATCTGCAACCTGTGACTGAAGAACAGCGTAATAACTATGCCCCAGAATTGACCGTTTCTGTGGTAGAGCCTTTTGGACAAAACTGGCCAATAGGAAGTCCAGAATATTCCAGTGATTCCTCTCAAATCACTTCTTCAGATCTCAGTGATTTTCAGTCACCTCCTCCTACCGGGGGAACAGCTGCACCTTTTGGCTCTGACGTCTCATTGCCCTTTATACATCTGCCTCAGAAAATGTTACAAGAATCCCCACTTTTCTTCTGTTTCCCCCAAGGAGCCACATCTCAGCAGGTCTTACCTGCCTCATTTTCTTCAAGAGGATCTGCACTCCATCCACAGGTTATAGGAAAACTTCCACAATTCTTTTAAACTACCCTATTATGCACCGTTTCATTTAAATTTTCTATTCATCATTTCCCTGAATAATGGATTTATGAAGATTATCACTTAATTTTTTAATAGAGTTTCTCTTTGGCAGGTTTAAGCTACTTTACCTGAAAAAAACTGTGAAGCAGAAGTTACCTGATTTGCCTATAATTTTAGTTATCAGAACCAGGATGACTATATATGGAATTTTCAACTAGTAGTAAAAATGCAGTTTTCTGTCATGTAAGGTTGACTTAACCTTGATTATTTAAATATAGTAAAATGATTTAGTATAATTCCTTCCTTTGAAAATAGTAAAACATTATATAAAAGGATAACTGTGTCAAGCAGAAAACAAAAAGTAGTTTTTTGTTTTTTTAAACAGTAAGTAGCTTTTCTTAACACTTAGCAGTGTTAAGAAGTCAGAACTTTCATTAGAATGGAGGACCCAAGAAAATTAAGAATTTGGCTTAACAAATGAACAAGGTCAGAAGCTTATTTTCTCAAAGAATTTAAACTTAGTTATGTTTAACAGTATATATTCATACACATAGACAAAGGGATATAGAGAATTAAAGAAGCGCGGGTGACTTTCATATATTTTTTTCAGATACATTTTATCTAGCATATATATCTATACCTACCTAAGAGACTGTGCAATTATATATTCATGACATCATTGGAATATTCAAATATTTTATTCTTATGAAACACATTATGTTCTCATGTTCTCCCATGAAAGGCATAAATAACTCCGAAAATGCACATAAAATATCAGGTATTTGGTATTCAGCCAAAAGATTCTGAAACTTCATAGGCATTCTGTTAGGCCCTACTATTGATATATTAATGTGTAATAATGTGTAATAATTATCTGTCCTTCAAGCTTTGCAAAGTAGATAACTTAAGCTACAGTCAAATACGATATATCCATGTGTCAAAAATAATCTTAAAGCTGTTCGTGGTGGTGCACACCTTTAATCCTAGCACTTGGGAGGCAGAGGTAGGAGGATTACTGTGAGTTCAAGGCCAGCCTGGGACTACAGAGTGAGTTCCAGGTTGGCCTGGGCTAAAAGCCAGACCCTACCTGGAAAAAACAAACAAAAATCTCATAAATCGAAAAGGAACAACAAAGGTGGTGGCTTTTATTTCCTTAATGTGCACATGTATCCCTGCATTTATTTCCCCTTGAATTTAGATTTCTTTGTAATTGGAGCACACATAGTCAAATTCATCACTGTTGACATTCTGAATTCTGGATTGATTAATTCTTTGGTTATTGGGGCTTTTCTTTGTATTGCAGCAGAGTATTTAGCATCATATCCCCCCACCCCCCTGCAATTGTGACAACCAGAAGTGGCTCCAGATATTGCCACATTTGCAGTTGATTTTAACAGATATTTGTCATTTCTTAAATCAAAGACTACAGCACTTACAAGAAAGTAGCAAAAAGAACCAAAGCAATATTGTCAAATGCTTCTTTTCATTATTCAGATTAAAAAATTTTAATAGTGATACTCTTACATCTTTTGTATATCAATTTTGTTATGAATCTCAACTATTATAGCTAGCTAAAAGTATAGCCTAAACATAAGTGATAGATGTTAATTATCAGTTTTTTGCACATGGAATGGAATTAGAAATGTTCTATGATCCCTGTATAAACTTTTCTTACAAAGGAACCCAAAAAATCTTTCGTATATGTAAACAAGCTAATATCTCATTTTGATAAAGCAGGATCAGGAGTTTTAAGTATTTATTGCAAAAGTCGAATCTGTGTACACATTCATCATAGGCCTTTTCTAACTTGTCTTCACTTTTTTGCTTCAGGCACAGGGGCAAAGCCAGGGCCAGCCATCCTCAAGTAGCTTAGCAGGAGTTCCATCCCAACCCATTCAACATTCACAGCAGGTGAGAACAATGCTTGCATTAGCAGTGGCCAGCATTACTGTCTTAGATGTTTTGCAAACTAGATCCATAATATAAATGGCTTACAAATGTTTGTGGAGTATGGTGCATGTGTGTGGTGTATACACATGTATGTGCTGGAATATTAGGTATCTCCTTTGCTATTTTACCTGTTATTTGATCCTGGAGCTTTATTTTATTTATTTATTTATTTATTTATTTATTTATTTATTTATTTATTTGCAAGCTCCAGTGATTTTCAGGTTTCTGCTCCCCTATAGGACTGGCCACACCCAGCTGTTTTTGTGGGTACTGGAGATGAGAAGCTTTCATGCTTGCACATGAAGTGTTCTTATTTGCTGAGCCATCTCTCCAGCTCTGGCTTGCTAAGTTTTTGAAAGAGAAATTAAGTGGCATAATGTTTTTTGGGTTTAGTAGCATTTCAGGTTATCTCGTTTGATTAATGTATGTAGTACATTATGATATCCATTAATGTATGTCAGTTCTCACAGTGCTGGGATGATCAGCCAAACATAGTTCATAGGAGGAAAAGATTTATTTCAAGCTTACAAATTCAATGGCAGAAGAAGCTGACTCCCATTAATAAATCCAAGTAGAGAGAGAAGCCATCACTAGCCAGCAAACACCAAAAAGCAGCAAGCACACATCCTGCAGAGCTCAGATTTCTCTATCTTTGGGTTGGAATTCAGATATGCCCCAGTATACCCCTGTCTCTCCCACCTCTGTCCCAGGAGTCTGCCTTCTAGGGGCTGAAGTTGCAAACCCAATTTTAATAAAACACCTGAGTCTGAGGCCATACTTTCAAACTACCACAAAGTACCTTTGAATGATTTAGTAGATACATATTGAAAATTGCATTTATTTACTTATTTATTTATTTATTTATTATTTATAAGTAGAGTCTCACTGTAGCCCAGGCAGACCTGGAACTTTGTATTGTGAGATTTATTGAGCATGGTTGGTAAAGTATTGAGCAGTGGAAGCCCTTATGACTGCAGAACCTGCCACCTATCCAGGGTACCACGAATGGGGATATATTTGACCCCACAGCCATCAGGGATGAGATGTTTCTCAGCTACCATATCTTAAAATTCATCTGCATTGAACTTGGTGGAACCTACTTTTTTAAAATGTGGCTCTTCTGATGGCCAGGAAACTTGAACTTGGCTCTGCCTAGGGCCTCAATCACATGTTCTTTAAACTTGGTGTGGATGGATGTAATAACCTGGCCAATATGAACCCTGCCCACTGTGCCCTGAGGCTTCCCAAAAGTCTCTGCATACCTGTCTAGAGCCTAGATTGGGAATAGCATAAGATCAGAAATACGAATGTCCACCAAAAACTGCCTCCAAGGTCCCTGAGGGCAATCTGTACAAGCAGCAGGTTATGTACATTACCGAGGAGGCTGCTATTTGCAGCCATTACACACCAGGAACTCACTCTTTATAAAGTCCCAAGCTGGCCTTGCGCACACAGCAATCCTTCTACCTCTGTCTCCCAATTACTGGGATTAAAGGCATGGGCCACCATGCCTGGTTTTATATGTTGAAATTTAATAAACTCTCATCATTATATAATTTTATCTGTTGCTTTAAATGATCCTACACATAAGCAATATAAGAAATAACTTGTTTCTACTTATATTTATGACTCACATAATAGCATTTTGTGGGCTGGGGGGGTGGTTCAGTGGTTAAAAGCATTTGCTATGAGTCTTGACGACTGGAGTTCTGATCCGTAGCATCCTTGCAAAGCCAGGTACATAGGGCCACATTCATCTGTAATCCCAATGACATTGGAGGCAGAGTCAAGAGAATCTTGAGGTTTTCAGGCCTCAAGCTAGTCTGGTTTTTGGAGCAGGGAGGAGGAAAAAGAAAAACCCACAAGAGAAACACGGTCACAAGGTAGAAGGAGAGGACCAGTACTTTTGTCCTCTACATACAGACACACACACACACACTCTAATAATAATAATAATCATTATCATTATCATTTTGTTCTCCGCCACATGGTACTTGTATCAAATGCTAAACTTCTTTTTAATTACTAGTATGTGGGATAGATGATCAGATTTTATATCAAGGCATTTAATGAAATTCTAAAGGACAACTCCTGTTTTTTAAAAAAAATTGGACTTTGATTTTAGAGGTTTTGTTTACAGAAGGCCTGAGGAACTTTAGAATTGAGTTTTTTTGTTTTTTTTTTAAATAAAACCACCTGTTAGGGCCGGAGAGATGGCTTAGTGGTTAAGGCTTTTGCCTGTAAAGCAGAAGGACCCAAGTTTGATTCCCCAGTACACACATAAAGTCAGATGCAAAAGGCGGTGCATGTGTCTGGAGTTTGTTTGCAGTGACTGGAGGCCCTGCCTCTTCCCTCTCTCAAATAATATTTTTTTTAAAAAAACCCTGAACAGATTAGTAAAACTGCTAATCCTGAAATTATCTATAGTTCATCAGTGCTATTATATGATAGTTAATAATGCTTATTTGCAAGGAAATCATGTTGCCTAGGAATAGTTTATTTATTAGTTGCTTCAAGCAAAAATTTAATCATTTTTGAAATACAAACTTAATGAGATGCTATTTCATTACCAGTTCCCTAGCTGTATTTTTAAAAAATATTTAAGAGTAGGAGAGAGAAAGGGAAAGAGAATGGACACACCAGGACCTCCTGCCACTGCAAACGAACTCCAGGCACATGTGCCACTTAGTGCTCATCTGTTCCTAGGTGGGCACTGGGTAATCAAACCCAGGGCATCAGGCTGTACGAGCAAGTGCTTTTAACCATTGAGCCATCTCTCCAATCCCCAGCTATGTTTTTAATTATTTAAATTAAATTAATTAAAAATTAATTTACTTTTTTACTTACTTGAAAGAGAGAGAAAGGGTGCATGGGTGATCATGGGTACTCCAGGGTCTCATGCTGCAAAGGAACAGCTTTGTGCTCCACTTTATCTAGTTTTATGTGGGTACTGAGGAATCTAACACAAGGTGATGAGCAATCTAACACAAGGTGATGAGCTTCACAAGCAAGCACCTTTAACCACTGAGCCTTCTCCCCAGCCCAGTAGCTGTACTCTTAATCACCAAATTGTAAACCATAAAGTAGAAAACTATGTAATAGAAACAAATGTGCCTTTTTTATGCCTTCAGTTTGGCTTAAAGTTGGGGTGTTTTTCCTTTGTTTTTAGTCCTGAGATTTGAACCCAGTGCTTAACATGAACACATGTTAAGCAAGTGCTCTACCACTGAGTTGCATCCCTAGCTCTTCATTTGGCTAGAAGATAGATATGTAAAGATACATGTTCTTGAAAGAGTTGGTAGAGTTCAAGTTTTAACATGAGCCTTGATTCTTAATGAATGGAAATATGCCAAAATAGAAGGTATGGAGGGTTTTATGCAAATTTATTCCTTAGAAGAGAAGAGAGTTCCCAGGTTATGATGGTACATAAATGGAATCCCAGAAGCTAAGGCAAGCATAATTGCAAATTGGATACTAGCCTGAGGTATATAGAGAGTTCAAGGCCAGCCTTGGCTACATACTGAGATCCTGTCTCAAAACGAGAGATTTATAGTGTATTCAAACCTTTATCATTCTCTCATATTACAGAGAAAATTATTGCTTTTGCATGTGTATGTGGAGTATATGTGGTGTGTGGTGTATACATGTTTGTGTCCCATTCCTGTGCATGTAAAAGCCAGAAGAGAAGATTGGGTGTTCTTTTGTTTATGCATGTATTTCTCGATAAGATCTCTCCCTTAACTGGCCATGGTTATGCATGCCTATAGTCCCAGCTACTTGGGAGGCAGGAGAATCACTTGAGTGAAGGAATTTAGGGCCAGCTCAAACAACATTGTCTTAAAAAAGTCTAAATCTTTGTTTTGTTTTCTGCTCTGTCTTGTTTTTCTCACTCTAGCCCAGGCTGACCTGGAATTCACTATGTAGTCTCAGGATGGCCTCAAACTCACAGTGATTCTCCTACCTCTGCCTCCCAAGTGCTGCCACCACACCCAGATTTTACTTTTTATTTTTTTATATTTTTTAGGCCTTGAATAGCTTTATAGAAATCTTTATAAATAAACATGTACATTTCAAAATGTAAACCTCAAGTGAACCCAAGTGCAAAATAAAATTTTAACCTCTGTCACACAAGTGGTTAAGTTTTCTGTTAATCTCATTTTGTAAGTGAATTGTTTTATTTTATTTTCAGCAACAAGGAATACAACAGATAGTCCCTCCTCAACAGGCAGTACAGTATTCACTCCCACAGACAACATCTTCTACTGAGGGTACTACTGTACAGCCAGTTAGTCAGCCTCAAGCTCCACAGGTCTTGCCTCAAGTGTCAGCTGGAAAACAGGTAAACTCTTAATTTCTACAAGGTTGCTACAAGTTATTTCTATGTAATTTGTCTTTTCATATAGATCAACTTCTACCTTCTCTTTCCCGTTACCCATGTAAAATACTGGGCATGTTGGAAAGGTGCTTGTTGGCCAGCCAGTCTATAATCTAATTGGCAAGCTCCAGGCTAATAAAAAACCCTGTTTCAAAGGAGGTGGACAGAGTTCCTGAGGATGGCACTTGAAGTTGTCCTTTGATGTCCACACTTACATGCACACATGTGCATGCATGTTACACATGCCAGAGAGATTGAGAAGCTCTTAGCTGTGGACATGTCTTCTTATTGTCAACAATGAAATAGCAAAATTTTCTGCAGCAAAAAGTTTGGAATAGTAGCCAGTTTATTAGCATCTTTGCTATTATCCTTTTCCTATTTTTATGTGGCATTAACTTATACTAATGTATAACAGGGTTTTGTTTTTCCTCTTCTGTTTGGCTAATACATAAATCTTGCTTTGGCAGCCTTGCTTTAAAAAAAAAAAGTCTGTTTTGTTTTTCTTTACCTTCCCAGCTTCCAGTTTCTCAGCCAGTACCAACTATCCAAGGCGAACCTCAGATCTCAGTTGCGACACAACCCTCAGTTGTTCCAGTCCACTCTGGTGCTCATTTTCTTCCTATGGGACAGCCACTACCTACTTCCTTAATCCCACAGTATCCTGTCTCTCAAATTCCCATATCAACTCCTCATGTGTCTGTGGCTCAGACAGGTTTCACAATGGCAGCTGGCATTAATCAGCCTCTGCTTACTTTGGCTTCATCTGCTACAGCAGCTTCCATCCCAGGGGGATCAACTGTGGTTCCTAATCAGCTTCCAACCCTTCTGCAGCCTATGAGTCAGCTGCCAAGTCAGGTTCACCCACAGCTCCTACAGCCAGCAGTTCAGTCCATGGGAATACCTGCTAACCTTGGACAAGCTGCTGAGGGGCCGCTTCCCTCTGGAGATGTTCTATACCAGGTATTGTGTTAGCCAGCAAAACAGGAGGGCACTAGAGGGTTTGATTCTAGTAGCATATTATTAATAATTTGAAAATCTAGTGGCTGAGTATCAGAATAACAACAAAAGTTGCTGATCTCAACTAGAGAAGCTAAGATAGTAAAATTCTGAAAAAAGGATAGGGTATTACCTGATGAATCCTTATTTAGTTTTTAAGACAGACTTAGGAGAAAAATAACCTGAATATTCATTGTAAGCTGAGTGCTGGCTTTGGTTAATGCAGTATACCAGACTGCTTTTTTATGTATTGGTGGAATAAATAGACATCAACACAAAACTTCAGGGTTTAGAGTTAGAAGATTAATTAGCCTTCCATAGGTATGATTTTTTTTTTCTAGAAGAAATTAAGTGCAATAAATTCTACTTAAATAATCCAGAGGAGGGGAAAGCGAACTGTTAAATACAGGGTGCTACCCACTCCCAAATTGAAATCAATCTAACATTTCAAGAATGATCTTTAAATGTCCTTTAGATAATTAGTAAGAGAATGGGACACTATTCTTTGCTGTATGCATTTTTTGTTTATTTGTTTGCTTGTTTTGCATGTCTTGCTAATTTGATGTCCCAGCCTGCACTAACTCACCTTCCTCATTTCTGTCACAGGGCTTCCCATCTCGACTGCCACCACAATACCCAGGAGATTCAAATATTGCTCCCACTTCCAACGTGGCTTCTGTTTGCATCCATTCTACAGTCCTAGCCCCTCCCATTCCGACAGAAACATTGGCTACACCAGGTTACTTTCCTACAGTAGTGCAGCCTTATGTGGAATCAAATCTCTTGGTTCCCATGGGCGGTGTAGGAGGACAGGTTCAAATGTCCCAGCCAACAGTGAGTTTAGCGCAACAACCCCCCACTTCATCCTCCCAGCAAGCAATTCTGGAGGTAAATTGACTTATTGCATGGTTATATATAAAACATCTGTAGGATGGGGTTCAAATGACATAGGAAAAACATAGGCTCCCCTGATTTAGAAATCATGTGGAGACTATATCAAACTAACTTCTAAATGACTTTTTCTTACAGCAGAATGAAATGCCAATATGGGGGCCTTGTTGCCACTGGCTGTTCTGTTGGGAAGTGAGTTTGCCTTGGAGAAGATTAACACTATTAGCACTTCACTTCTCTAGATAGTACTTTAGCCATTATTCTTCTCCTTCCACAAACTCTTGCCATAATTTGTAAGAGTATCTTGCCCTGCTGTGCTCCCAGCAATTATTTTTTGTCCTGCTAGGGGAAGGTTCTGAATTTATCTTTGCACTTTGCTCTGCCTATCCTATTGCACACACTGGTAAGATGCTGGCTGCATGGCAAGTGGTAGTTTCACAATGCCTAGTAAATAGGTTGGCTGATCTCACACCAAGCAGTCTATACTAGAGACTAGTTTTAGAAACTCCCTTTTGAATTTAAAGAACACTGTCTGTAGATGTTGAATATTCATAATTACTAGTAACTTCATTGCTTCTAGGACTTAAGGGGAGGGGTAGGAGGAAAAGGAACAGAAATGGGAGCTTTTGGGGAAAGGTGAATTTTAAAATATATATTATTGCCATGGTTTTTAAATTTCCCTTTCCCTTCACAGAGTACTCAAGGAGTCTCTCAGGTTGTTCCTCCAGAACCAACTCCAGTAGCACAGCCACAACCTACCCAGCCTGGCACATTAGTTTCCTCTGTAGACAGGTAAGTAGAACTAAAACACCCCTTTGATTGGTAGGCAGAATATTATAAAACTTCAAAGTATCAGGCCTTTCAGTTCATTGTACACTAAACTTTTATATATTTTTCCCCAAAGTGCACATTCAGATGTTGCTTCAGGTATGAGTGATGGCAGTGAGAATGCCCCATCATCCAGTGGGAGGCACGAAGGGAGAACAACAAAACGTCATTGTCGGAAATCTATAAGAAGTCGCTCTCGTCATGAAAAGACTTCACGCCCAAAACTGAGAATTTTGAATGTAAGTATTGCTGATTTGTGGCCTTCATGCTGTTAAAGGAATTTGGCACTTTATGATTTTGGAGGTTATCAAATCCAAACCACTCATTTCATAAAATAAAGATAACCTTGTCTTTGCTTCATATAGAAGTGTCAGCAATTGATCTTTTTTAAATAATCCTTTGAGGTGGGGCATTGTTTTATTTTTAATTAAATAATTCTTAAGGCTCAGGTTAATTGATTCAAATAATAACCCAGATGATATTCTTTTTTTTGTTCGAGGTAGGGTCTCACTCTAGCCCATGCTGACCTGGAATTCACTATGTAGTCTCAGGGTGGCCTTGAACTCACGGTGATCCTCCTACCTCTGCCTCCCGAGTGCTGGGATTAAAGGTGTGCGTCACCACGCCCGGCTAAGTATGGATGAATTTAATGACTCCAGATGATATTCTTAAATTCCATCTATTTGGGTTTCAGTTTATAGAAAAAAGACTATATATTCTTTCCTATGGAAGATGAGGTTAAATAACTCAAAGATTGATTTTCTTGTCTTAGGTTTTCTTATTACCAATTTGAGACATTATTAAAATTTCAGGGAATATGATAACAGTATATACTTCCTCAGTCAAGCAAGCATTAGTCCAAATGATTTTGTTCACTGATTAAACCTAACATTAAGTTCCTTTTCTTTTCTCTTTTCAGGTTTCAAATAAAGGAGACCGAGTAGTAGAATGTCAGTTAGAGACTCATAATCGGAAAATGGTTACATTCAAATTTGACCTAGATGGTGACAACCCTGAAGAGATAGCAACAATTATGGTATGTCTTTCTTCATTTAGAATTCTATATTTTTTCATAGTAATTGATCTTAAGTACATGTCCTAGGCAACTATATAATATTTTGTTATCAATTTTTATTTTAACAATTAATGCATTTTAATTTCATTTGTGAATATAACTCTTAAACCCAACCTATGATTTAGAGATGTTTTTGTCTAGGCCAGGTTGTATCTAAGTAGATATTGAGGTTCTTAAAAAGGGAAGAACTAACTTAAATACCAAGCAAGTAATATAGTTGATGTACAGATGGGTAGAAGTCATAAAAATGGTGGTTGACTGACTAATAAATGTACTAATGAGATGGACGTTGCATTTCTTTTACAGGTGAACAATGACTTTATTCTAGCAATAGAGAGAGAGTCATTTGTGGCTCAAGTACGAGAAATTATTGAAAAAGCTGATGAAATGCTCAGTGAGGATGTCAGTGTGGAACCTGAGGGTGACCAGGGATTGGAGAGTCTACAGGCAAAGGATGACTATAGCTTTTCAGGTTCTCAAGTATGTTCACCTTTCCTATAGTAGAGTTTTGCTTATCTGAAATATTTGTATAGTGCTGAATCTGCCATACAAATATATCCATTGATAATCATGTTCTTTTCACATGTAACAGTTTGCTTTGACTCATCCTGAATTTACTTTTGTTTGTTGTAGAAATTAGGAGAGTTCAAGCAACCACTTCCTGCATCTTCTATGCCACAGCAAATAGGTAAATTTTCCTTTTTTTGTTTTTACCCTTTGAATTGAGTTGTATGTAATAATAATAAAATCTTAAAGCTTCATTCATATATAACAGTATATAAATATATGGTGGTTTATTTTATCTAGGTGTTCCTACAAGCTCTTTAACACAAGTTGTTCATTCTGCTGGAAGACGGTTTATAGTGAGTCCTGTGCCAGAAAGTCGATTACGAGAATCAAAAGTTTTCACCAGTGAAATGTCAGATACCGGTAAGGACCAATTCTGCCATATACTTAAATCCATCTTTGCTATGGTGGAAGCTTGATCAAGCAAGTAGGTCATTATGACTCAAATTTAAGAGTAGAAAATAAGAAACGATTAAAGAAAAATCGAGAGCTGGGCATGGTAGCATATAATCTCATCACTTGGGAGGCAGAAAAACAAGTTTTTAAGGCCAGCTTTGGCGATACAGTGAGTTTGAGGCCAACATACATGAAACCTGGGCTTAAAAAAAAAAGGAGGACTGATCCAGACGACCCATGGAGGAGGTTATCCAGTGGTTTGGGGGGGGGCGGCGGGGAATTGGGGATAACAACTCATTGTTTGCCCACTAAATATTGTAACTCATTATGGACAATAAAATTAAAAAAAAAAGGGGTGGGGTGGGGTGTTGGTGGTGCATGGCTTTAATCCCAGCATCCGGGAGGCAGAGGTAGGAGGAGGATCTCTGTGAGTTCGAAGTCACCCTGAGACTACACAGTGAATTCTAGGTCAGCCTGGGCTAGAGCGAGATTCTACCTCAAAAAACAAACAAACACAGAAAGGACAGTCATACTAAATACAACCTATGCAAGAGATACTACAGTATGTTCAAGTATGTATACAGAGCTATTATATATGCTTCTAGGTTACTTCAGGTTGTACGGTGGAAGTACTATTTAACTTGACTGTTTTAGAACATATTTCTTTGGGCAAAGTTTTAAATCTTTTTCTTATTGATATCCAAAAATAGGTCCTTAAGAACAGTCTTTTGAATCCATCCTTTAAAATGTATTTTCTTGGTGTGGTGGCATATACCTTTTAATCCCAAACTGAAGTAGGAGGATCGCTGGGAGTTCAAGGCCAGCCTGGGGCTGCAGAGTAACTTCCATGTCAGCTGAGCTAAAATGAGACTCTGCCTCATAAAAGCCAGATAGATGATAGATAGATAGATAGATAGATAGATAGAGAGAGAGAGAGAGAGAGAGAGAGAGAGAGAGAGAGAGAGAGAGAGACAGATTCATTAGATAGATGTTTGCTTATATATTTTTGTTCGTTTTCCTTTACAGTTGCTGCCTCCACATCTCAGGGTCCTGGAATGAACTTGTCTCACTCTGCTTCATCCCTTAGTCTCCAACAGGCCTTTTCTGAACTTAAACATGCCCAAATAGCTGAAGGACCCAATACAGCACCTCCAAACTTCAGTCACTCAGGACCTACATTTTCTCCTTTCTTGAGTAGCAATGTTGGTGGCTCAACCACAGCAGCAGCCAAGGCTTCAGTATCAGTCCCTGTAACAAGCAACCTTCTTAATGACATTTCCACATCAGTAATTCAGTCTGACAGTACAGTTTCAAATGAAAAAGGGGTTGCAAGAGTTACCAGCACAAGTGGTCTCCCTACGTTATCTGTGTCTGAATCACCAGTACTCTCCTGTGTGGTTTCAAATACCACAATGCCTGCAGTTGACTCATTGTCTACAACATCCCAGCCAGTTCAGGCCCCCACATCTGGAAGTAATGTTTCTAGTATAGTAGGCACTTTGCCTTCTGGAACAGCTTCAATGACTTCAACTGCTACTGTGGGCACTGTGACTGCCCAAAGTGCTAAGCCTTCAGCTGTATTATTACAGCAGGTAGCCAGCAGTACTACTGGGATAGCCATAACAACGTCAGTCTCTGCCACCACTCCACTTCCAAGCATGGCTTCACAGCCGCCCCTTCATCTTAGCAGCAGCACTTCTGCCCCTGCTCTAGCTGAAACAGTAGTGGTTAGTGCACACTCACTAGACAAAACATCTCATAGTAGTACAACTGGATTGGCTTTGTCTTCCTGTGCACAGTCTTCTTCATCTTCCCCAGGAATAGGAGTTTCTAGTTCTGTTTCTCAGCCTGGTGTAGTACATCCTTTAGTCACCTCATCAGCTATAGCTTCTACACCTGTTCTTCCCCAAGCAACAGGATCTACATGTATCCCTTTATTACCCCAAGTTCCTAGTATCCCACCTTTGGTACAACCTGTTGCCAATGTGCCTGCTGTACAGCAGACTCTCATCCATAGTCAGCCTCAACCAGCTTTACTTCCTAACCAGCCCCACACTCACTGTCCAGAAATAGATGCTGATACCCAACCCAAAGCTCCTGGAATTGATGACATAAAGACTCTGGAGGAAAAGCTGAGGTCTCTCTTTAGTGAACACAGCTCATCTGGAGCTCAGCATGCTTCTGTCTCACTAGAGACGTCACTAGTAGTAGAAACCACAGTCACACCAGGTGTCCCCACCACGGCTATTGCACCAAGCAAACTCATGACTTCTACTACAAGTACTTGCTTACCACCAACAAATTTGCCATTAGTGACAACAGGTTTGCCAGTTATGCCAGTGGGGACACCTGGACAAGTTTCTACCCCAGGCACCTATGTTTCAGCTCCAGCCAGCATTGCAACAGGAGTGAAACCTGGAACTACTCCTTCAAAGCCACCTTTAACTAAACCTGTGGTAAGATTTGTTATAAAATAATGAGATAAATATGTTGACTCTTCCCCACTCTTCATAATTGCATTATTTTCAACTCAGTCTTGCAAGTTAGATACATGGCATATGGGCTAAGGAGGTAGGTACAATGTACTTGCCTTGCAAACATGAGGACCTGGCTTTGATCCCCAGAATCTGCAGGGGTGATTAAATGTGTCAGTTAAGTGTTGGCTGTGCAAGCTTGAGAAAATGGAGTTTGATCTCCAGTACTCAGCCAGTTGTGAGGTGTGCCTGTAATGCCAGCACTGGATAGGCAAAGACCAAGAGCTCTCTGAGGCTTGCTGGCAAGTTAGTCTGGCCAAATTGGTGAACTCTGGTTCAAGAAAAGATCCTATCTCAGCTTGGCATGGTGGAGCATGCGTTTAATCCCAGCACTTGGGAGGCAGAGGTAGGAGGATTGCTATGAGTTTGAGGCCATCATGAGACTACAGAGTGTATTCCAGGTCATCCTGGGCTAGAGTTAGACCCTACCTCAAACCCCCCTCCCCCAGAAAAAAAATAAAAATAAAAAAGAGAGAGACCCTGTCTCAATAAATTTAATTAACTAAATAATTAAAGCAAGCTAGAATGGGATACATATCTGCAATCCCAACATTCTGGAGGCTGGGGTAAGAACGATCACTAGTTCCTGGCCACCTTGACTGCATTGCAAGGTTCTGTCTCAAAACAAACAAAAAAAAATTCAGTGTACAGTTTATATTGAATGTATATAGATTTTGTTATATTATAAATCAAGAAGTTTTAGATCCTGCCATTTTAAGTCAGGGATCATAGTCTTCCTGTAGACGAAATAGAAATTACTTGATAATATTAATCTGCCCCCTTGGTTATTTCTAAATCAGCCTGTTTTTGTTTCTCTGAAAATCTTTTTCTTTAAAAGCCCATTTGAGGGGCTGGATAGATGACTTAGTGATTAAAGTCACTTGCTTGCAAAGCCTGAGAGCTCGGATTCAGTTCCCTAGCACTCACGTAAAGCCAGATGTACAAAGTAGCAAATGTGTCCGGAGGAGTTTGTTTGCAGCTGAAGGAAGCCCTGGCATGCCCTTTTTCTCTCTCTCCTCCTCTCCCTCTCCCTCTCTCTTTCTTCCTCCCTCTCTCCCCCTTCCCTCTCCCTCTCCCTCTCCTTCTGTCCCTCAAGTAAAATATTAAAAAAATAAAGCCTATTGAGGGTCATTATCCCCTCTTGCCTCCCTCATTGCAGGATCTCTCTGTACATTCTCTACCCTAAGTCTCTAAACCTTAATAATAATAACAATAATAATAATAAAAGCCAATTGATGCTGTGTGTTTCAAAAATATCTGAATCTTGCTTCTTTACTGCATTAAAAACGGTCTTTTTTAAAAATTTCATTTTGCTATTTCATGTGCATTTCACAGTAACCTTTGACTATTGTACTACTGGCTATGATGTCCTTTATTTAAAACAGATCCTAGAGTATAACTAAAATGACGACAGCATACTGTATATATTCTTATTCTTGTGCATTCAAGTTAGTTGATTTGTTCTTTAGTGTATAATCTTTGACCAGTAGTGTCTTCCCTTCATTGTAGGTTCTGCCAGTGGGTACTGAATTTCCAGTTGGTACTTTACCTTGTGAGCAGCTGCCACCTTTTCCTGGACCTTCCCTAATTCAGGTGCCCCCGACTTGGCAGATTTTTTTTTCTATGGCCCTGCTTTCTTTAATAGAGCATGTATAAATTCTCCATTGTCTGATCCTGACTTCCAGTTCTAATGATCCAAGCTCCACTGAAACTAAGAAGCTTCATAGTTCTTTTCTTTAGAATATTGCTTCAGGAAATCCAGAAAACATTTGACTTTAATATTTTATCATATCCTATGTAGAAAAGAATTATAAAACTGGACATTTTATCACACAAATGCAACTCATTTATCATTCACTCTGATAGAATACTGAAACTGGATCTGAAAAGTAAGGCTAGCTTCTAAGCCAGTGTTCAAATAGAATGTTATATGTGGTCAAATTTAACTGAAATTTTCTTAGTTAGAAAGATAACTACAAGCCAGGAGTGGTGTTACAGTCAGTAACCCCAGCATTCAGGTGGGTTAAGCAAGAGGATTGTGGATGGGGGCAGTTTAGGATGGATGGATGGATGGATGGATGGATGGATGGATAGATAGATAGATAGATAGATAGATACACACGAGTAGAGATATGTGTATGTGTGTATACATATGTGTGTGTACATACATACATGTGTATCCTTTCAAGATTGAGTAGGAGAGGGGCTACCACATTGATAACTGATATCTTTTTTCCTTTGAGTCTGACATCATCTATGCATCTTAAATGTTTTTTTTTTTTAGTGACCACCTAATGAAGTAATTAGTTTACATGAAAATACATTATCTTTTCATATAAAAGTCACAAAAAAAGTCATACTCGAACTGGGTATGGTGGCACACTTCTTTAATCCCAGCCAGCACTCAGGAGGTAGAGGTAGGAGGATTATCATGAGTTCCAGATCAGCCTGGGCTAGAGCAAAATTCTACCTCAAACAAGGGTCACACACCTCAGAGGAAGTAAGACAAACAACACACAGTGATCGTTAAAATTACCTGTAATAAATATTTAAATTGTTATTTTCTCTTTTCTACCATACTTTCATCACCAATACATTTAATTGAATTCCCACAAGGAAAAGTTTTGTTCTGAATCCATTGTTATCCTTTGTGACCATGAAAGAGCTTCTGACATGGGACAAACTTTGACACTATAAGTAAGGAATTTATTTTAGAATTCTATGTAAGAAAAGCATGATAGATGGCTCATTCGAGAAGCCTAGCTTGAATTTACCTCCATTTCTATGGTCTCAATTTGCAGTAGAGCATAATGTAAAGAACTTACATAATAAAGCCATAGCTCACCAACTTGGTCATGAGATTTGTGGGAGGGGGAAATAAGTGTAATGTTAAAGCATATAAATTGGAAATTTGGTTTTTAAACCTGTTTCTCATTAGAAACATATCTTCAGAAGCCAGGCACCATTATGTGGGAACATCACTAGAATCCAAGAGTGTGATAATAGTCAGGGCAGCATAACAAGACCATCACAAAAACAACATAGGAGCATTCCAATTCCCAAAGCAGTGTAAAGTGTAATGAGAAATATGGAAGGTAATGGTAAGTGAATATTGCTTGCATATCAAGAAGCATAAATGAAAACTATATAAAGATAGGTTGAAAAAAGACAAGGTACATGTGACAAGGATGAAAAGTATGACCTTGAGGTAAAGTGAGTGAGGCATAGAACCGCCTTGGTGCCCACCAGTAAGATAGAGGTATACATCTTAAAAATCTGAAGAACTGAAAAATGTCCTTTGATAATGATAACTAATCCCTTATTCAAAAGGCTATGTTGGCCTGGAGGTTCAGCGGTTAAGATGCTTGCAAAGCCTGGGTTTAATTCCCCAATATCCACATAAAGCCAGATGCACACAGTGGTGCATCTAGAATTCATTTACCGTGGCAAGAGGTCCTGGCATGTCCATTCTCCTCCCCCCCCAGCCCCCCCCAACTCTCCCTTTCTCCTTGCAAATAAGTATTTTAGGATAGGTTCTGGGGCTGGAGAAATAAATGGTTCATTAGTTAAAGTCACTTGCTTGAAAAGCCCAGGTTCAATTCCCCAGTACCCACATAAAGCCAGATGCACAAAGAGAGCCCCTGTATAACTCTTTCCCTCCTCCCTTCTCTCTTTCTCTCTCTGCTTGCAGATAATTATTTTTTTAAAAAACTTTATAAGGGAGTATAGGATAGGATATAATTAATGCAGCAATCAGTCTTGGTACATTTTTAGAATATCTTTAAAGGAAAGACAAATTATTAATTCTATCACTAATATTGGTCATAGAAGATAAGAAAGATTGCGTGGAGGCTATAAAACATCAGAGGCTTGTTGGACTGATACACAAAGTGTTACACTAAATTATACTGGATTTTGTATTCAGTGAAAACATGCTATGTTGTAATCTAAAGCATGGAATATGCTCAGTATATATAGTGGCCCTGAAGGTACCAAAGGACTTACATTTACTATAATTGTTTTGTTTAGTCTCAGCAACCTCTAGAAGATCTTGATGCCCAATTAAGAAGAACACTTAGTCCAGAGAATATTACAGTGACATCTGCAGTTGGTGTAAGTTTTTCAAACCTTGATAAAATCTCTTCATGACCCCCTATGTTCTGGAGCACAAACTATAACCTAAATTATTAATACTTTAATTCCCACTCAGCATCCCTGAAAACAGAAATGAGACATTAATGAAAGATTAACAATGACCCATAATATAACTGCTCTTCAAAGATTTGTTTGTTGCTTTACCTCTTGGTAGATTTATATTTCAGATCAATTTTATGGAGTTTGTATTTATGCTTTGGAGGAGGCTAAACCTTCTGTGACATTAACATTATGATTAAAACTGTTCTTGCCAGGCATGGTGACACATGCTTTTAATCCCAGCACTTGGGAGGCAAAGGTAGTAGAATCACTGTTAGTTCTAGGCCAGCCTGAGACTACATAGTGAATTCTAGTTCAGCCTGGGCTCGATTAAGACCCTACCTCAAAAAATAATAATAAAAACAAAAACCTATGTTCTTGACCTGCATGATGTTGGGCCCACCAACAGCTTATTGTGGATGATGGAGTAAGACAAAAAACGATTAAATATAGAAGAGGGAATAGTAGGGATTCAGTGGAGTTGGGGGGCGAAGAAGGGTGGTGGGAAGGGGGTATATAAATTTTTTAATATAAGGTTTTTTTTTATTAAAAATAAAGACAATTTTTAAAATGAATCATTGCTATAGAAGCAGGTGTACATTCTAAAGAGTAAAGATACTCTGTTTTTTGGTGGTGGTGGTGATGGGGTTTTGAGGTAGCCCAGGCTGACCTGGAATTCACTGTGTAGTCTTAGGGTAGCCTTGAACTCATGACGATCCTCCTACCTCTGCCTCCAGAATTAAAGGCGTGTGCCACAATGCCCTGCTAAGATATTCTTTATTAATTAAAAACTTCTTATGAATATCCAAGTTGTACTCTTTAAGTATCTTTTTAGAACAAGTAAGGAAGCAAAATAAAAAAGCTAAGATTTTAGTTTCTTCTTAACGCTGCAATTCTAACCAAGTGCCTTTAACCGCTGCGCCAATCATCTCTCTTCCCTAATGCTGCAATTCTATATCAGACTTGTAAATTCATTTTGACATAACTCTACCCCTCCTCCTCCCTCCCCCTCCCCCATTCTCCTTTTCCCTCTCCCTCTCTTTTTATTTTGGTTTTTCAAGGTACAGTCTCACTCTAGTCTAGGCTGACCTGGAATTCACTATGTTAGTCTCAGGGTGGCCTCAAACTCATGGCGATTCTGCCTCTCCAGTGCTGGGACTAGAGGCATGTGCCACCACGCTCAGCTGACATAAGCATTTTTAAATGTATATTCTTTCTGCCATTGTACATAGTCCAGGAAAAAGGTGACAAGGCAAAAATTGTAAAAATAATTAAAAGTGAAGATTTTGTGGTTATCTATGTGTTTTGCAGCCTGTGTCCATGATGGCTCCAGCAGCAGCTGCAGAAGCACAGCCTCAGAAGGATGGTGAGATACCTGGTCATTTTATATTACTGTGTCTTGTGAATTGATAGTTTATTACTGCTTCAAAACACACTCTTGGTATGTTGATGCATTTTCGATTATTATGAGGAACATTTTTATGATTTTATGATAAAGAGGCATGTTAACTAATGCTAAAGGATGAAGTCTTATATATTGGGGCAAAGTATAATGAACAATGATAGTTTCTTAACTTAGAACCCTTTGTTATTAGCTTGGCAAGGTCCTTGCTGTGAGACTACAAAGTACATGCATATTTATAAAAATCAGTTTACAAACCCAAATGTGATGGTGCACCCCTGTAATAATAACACTCAGAATGCTGAAGCAAGAAAATTGCGAGTTTCAGGCCAAGCTGCATAGTTAAAGCAAGTCTGGGGTACATAGCTAGACACTGTCTCAAAAACAAGGGAAAGAAAAAGAAAAGTTGGGCTGAAGATATGGCTTAGTGGTAAAAGCACTTGCCTATAAAGCAGAAGGACCTGTGTTCGATTCCCAGTACCTACATAAAGCCAGATACGCAAGGTGGCACATGTTTCTGGAGTTGGTTTTCAGTGTGCCCATTCTCTCTCTCTCTCTCTCTCTCTCTCTCTCTCTCTCTCTCTCTCTCTCTCTCTCTCTCAAATAAAAAAATTTTTTAAAGTCAATTTATTAGTAACTTCTTGGCTTTCGTAACACTGGGCATATAGAAAGAAATAAGCTTGACTGCTATGGTGGAGAACAACTTTAATCCCAGCACTTGGGAGGTAGAGGTAGAAGGATCACTGTTTGAGACCAGCCTAGGACTAGAATGAGTTAGTTCAGGTCAGCCTGGGCTAGATTTGAGACTTTACCTGGTTAGGGGGGAGAGAAAGAAACTTGACAGACAATACCTTAGACATTTGTTCATAGATACAAATGTAATTAATCAGTTTAGACATTATTTTCAAGGCAATTACATTCTGAATTCGCTCTTATTAAATGACAGATCTTTGGAACAGACTAGAAAGCATAGGAAGGAAAAAAGTATAATGCGAGACACCTAAATATATTTAATAAAAATTAATTGATAAAAGTTTACTACCGAGGCTGGGGGTAGTGTTGTAGCTCAATGTTGGAAGCTGTCTAGCATGAATGAAGCCTCGGATTCAATTCCTTTCATTAGCAATGAGATTAGCTAGAAGGGAAGGTAGAAGAAGCCAAACCTAGTAGTGCACAGCTATAATCTCAGGAATCTGGAAGCTGAGACAAAAGAATTGCCATGAATTAGTTCCATGCCAGCCTGGGCTACAGTGGCAGATCATCTTATTTTTTTTTCTCCATTAAAGGCAAGGAGGGTGAGGGGGGATATGCAATATGGAAAAAATGGCCTTTTATAAATCAGTGAGAAGATGGGACTATTTGATAAATGGTCTGGAACAACTGAAAAAGCCAAGGTGGATCACTTTCTTAGATCTAAAAGTAAATTCCAAATTACTCAAAAATGAAAAAAAAATTAAAACTTTGAAATAGTTTAAAAAACACAGTTGTGTATATATGTATGGAAATATCACACTCAATTTATACAACTAATACACACTAAAAATGTAAAATAAAAATCGCTTGAACCACAAAAAAATTATAGGGACAATATTTCTAGTTTTTTTCTCCCAACTATTTAGAGCAGACACTAGAAACTTTCTTTTTTTATTATTGATATCTTTATTATCCAAAATTATATACATTGTATGAGCAAATATTGTGTTGGTATCCCTATTTCCCTCCTCCCTGTTCCCAATCCACTGGATATCCTCCTCATTGGGCATACTGGATCAATCTATGGAATAGGAGGTTATGGAAAGCACAGGAGCTAGTCAGGTCCCCCACCCCTTTTGTGTGTTGTTGTTGAGGGGGGCAGTGTCTCTGGATATTCTCCCCCACCATGGCTCTTACAGTCTTTCCACCCCTTCTTCCACTCAGTTCTCTGAGTCATGGTGGGTGAGTTTTAATTCTGCTTTATTGTTGAGAGCTTAAGGTTCTCTGTACTTCTGCTTTGGGTTATGTTGGAAATCAGTGTCTGTCTCACTGACTTATCCTGAGTTGACTGATTGGCTGTGGTTATAGGTCTTTTGCTTATACTGCCACTCTCTCAAGGGTTTCGTTTGGGGCCTACACGGATAGGCCTGGAGTGGGGATGTCAGCCATCCACCTGTGGCTTGTTGGTGGAGTTGGAATGACCTTGGCTCTCTCAGTGCCTTCTGAAAGATTAAAAACTGAATCTCCATCGGAGAGTGAGATCAGTATAGGTTAAATGAGATACACATTTCTAATTTGGCAAAATTCTATTGGGTGCAGCCTCTCTGTAGTTCTCTGGTAATGGGAATTTTTCCTTGGAGCCCAAGTTTTTGGTTCCCTTAGGATTTTTCCCTGAGTCTCAATTCCAGTTAAGGGGTCCTTGTCACTGAGTGGATTTCTTGGCCAATTTGAAAGCTGTTGATTCCCCCCCCCCCCCCCGTTTTGGCACCTCTATTGCATAAGTGATCACTTCTTGGCTCACTTATTCTCTCCGAGAAGGAAGTGTGTTCAGCCTTCTCATGGCAACAGTCTGCATTTTATATCAGTGGTCTCCGCTTTCTCCAAATAAATATCATTGACCAATTTCCTCTGGTAGCTTATGTAGCGCCTTCCAGCACTACACATGCTACTATTTGGGAGCTGGTTACCATTCTGGATC
>PVHP010011977.1:0-43951 GCA_004024765.1 Zapus hudsonius
AAAATATATATATATATATATATATATATATATATATATATATAAAACAACGCTCCTGCATAGTGGATAGGGGACAGAGAGGAGGGAAATATGGGAAACTTCACAAGATTTGCTCATACAATATACATACTTATTCATAATAAAGATATTAATTTAAAAAGTCTTTGGAATCTTGTTCAGCTCATGTCCAGAATAGCAACCAAAAGCCTCCAACAATAACTCTGCAGTCATTTTAACAATGCAGGATTAATTATGATTTGATAAATGAGTTCAAACTAAATTTGCTAATATCGCTAGTTGTTTGCATATCTTTGGCTACATAACTCAAATATTTAAATGAGCTACCTTCTGAAATTCAGGGTTGGAAGCAGAGCCCAAGACATCCCTGGATATCTAGATTTAAACAAAAAGGGATTTGCATATTGTCAGTGTACACTGAGTAGAAAACCTTGTAAAACAGTAATGAACTGGAGGGACTGTTTGGCCTTAACACAAAGCGAAGGCTTGTAAACCCAGAAGATAGATAATCCTGTCAATATAATTACAATTTTAAATGTAAGACTTTATTAAAGTAGTAAATTAGTGTAAAGAAGAGTTTTAAATCAGTTTATTAGTCTTTATGGTCACTACAGTTAACTTCAAATAGAAAATGTAGCAGCAGCAAAAGATAAATTAAATATAATCCTCTGAAGAGTTAGAATTCATGACTATCAAGAAAGGGAAGATAATTTTTTCTCATCAATAAGCTGAAAAAGAAATAAAATAAAAACAGAAAACAAAATGTAATTGTAACTTGCCATGAGGCAAGTCAACAGAAAAGTGTTTTAAAGCTAATTACTTTTATACTTTACAGCAAGTCAAATTAAAATTAAGGTCTGTTTAAGTGCTCTGCATTCAAATGATTAGGAGAACAGACAGAGACATAGAAGATAGAGAATTAAAATTTTAATTCTTCCACCATCCATTCTGTCACCAGCCATACTGCATTGTGTCAAAAATGCTTCGGCAGGAGAGATAGCTGGGCAGTTAAAGAAACATGCTTGCAAAGCCTGATGTCCCAGGTACAGGTCCAGACCCCACTATCTAGGTAAAGTCAGATGCACAATGTGCTGCACAAGTCTGGAGTTCTTTTATAGTGGTAGTAAGCTCTCTCTCTTTCTCTCCCTCCCTCTCTCTCTCTCTTTTTCTCTCTCTGTGTCAAATAAATAAATAAAATAATGACAAAAATGGATGCTTGTAAAAATAAATGAGTTCTAATTAACCAAAGGAAGAATAAATGAAAAATACATCTGAATTATATCACAAAATAAAATGATATAAAATGAAACAAAAATATTATCGTGATGGCTGTAGTGAGCAGATGATGAAGGTTCATGCTGCCCAAGCTATCAACATGGCCATGCTTTTCTCGTAGGTGTCCACCTCTCAGATAACTGTAGATGACTAGGAAACTCCAGTCAAAATAAGAAGATTTGGTTAAAGCGGTAATACATAACTATGAATGGTTTAACAGGTTAACTGGGAAAAATCAAAGACAAGGGAACTAAGTGTAATAACCTAGCCTTTGTCTGATTAGGACCTCTGCATAGTTCAAATGCTCTAACAATTTAGTGTACAGGCCCTTTCGGGGGGGGGGGGAAGCAGGGTTTCAGAATAAAAGAAAACATGTTCTGTAAATCGTATTTAGAGGGTGCATATGCTATGCTAAAAAATCACCATGTTGAATTAGCTTTAATCTGCTGCTCAGCCATTATGTTTATCCAGACATGTAAAAGGTGTTAGAAGAGAGAGGATTTTGAAAATTAATATCTGTTCTAAAATATTCTGATTTTACACACACACATACAGAGAGAGAGAGACGACAGAGACAGAGAGAGAGAGACAGAGAGAGAACAGAAGAACAGAACACCCATATTGAAAGAGACCCAAACTATGTTAGGTTCTGAATTCAGTGTTCTCAGTGATGCCCAATGTTCTCAACAATGATCAGGTTTCAATTTGACTGTTTCAGTTTTGTTATTCATGCAGAGAAAGAAACATAATATCAGACTAGATTAGTCAGTAAAACCCTTGTCACACAAACAGGAGTATCTGAGTTTAGATCTCCATCACCCATGTAAAGGCTGGGTCTGGTGTCACACACCTATAATCCTGGTGCTGGGGAAAGAAAAAGGGGAAGCCTGAGGCTTGCTGGTTAGCTATTCTGACTTAATCTGTGAGCTCCTGGTTCAGTGAGAGATGCTGTCTCAAAAAAAAAAAAAACAAAATAAGGTAGAAACTGACTATATCTAGAAACGCCAATGAAAATTATTAAACTAGAATTTTTATGAAAGTCATACAATTTTAAGTGTTACATTTCAGACAAGACATGTGATCAATTCAAAGCACTTTATCTCTTTCTTTCTAGCTTAGGTAGTAATATGCATAGAAGTCTTTCAGGCATCTCAATGGTCCAGCCTGTGTAAACCAATAAACCCAGGGGTTAGACAGAAACCACTCAATGGTGGGAGTGTGACTGTTTTTATATTGAGATATAGCTCAGATAATTGTATGTGTAGTGAAAGTCATGAAAATTAGAAAATCGATATAGGAACTTTACTAATAAATAAACTGCTATGCTAAATTCTTTAAAATAAGTAATAAATAATGAATTTTGTAAGAAATTACAAAGCTATGTATTTATGTCACTTGGTTGAAAAATAACAATATCTTTTCTTTGTTTTCAAGAAAGGGTCTCTCTATGTAGCCCAGTCTAGTTCCAATCTCTCTGCCTCAAATTCTCAAGTGGTGGGATTATAAGCGTGTGCCACCACACCCACGGTCGTACTTTCTAAATGTATTTAATTTATCACTGTTTGGTTTTTCTCAGTGTCTTACAATGTAGTTGAATGAAGGGGACATACACAAAATTTACTAGGACATGAATCTAGGTGAGAAATTCAAAAGTCACTGACTTCCTTGCTCCACTCCCACACACACATCACTATTGCAGAATTAGGAACTAAAGGCCTAAATTTACTTTTTAAAATAAATTTACATTCACATACCTATAGCAGTATAATTCATAATTTTTATATTTATAGTCATAAAAATGGTACTAGGTAAATAATTAAGGAACAAGACAAAATAGTTTCTGGTGAATTCATTAATAGAACAGATTTGAGGTAGGGGCCATACATCTACAATCTGATAACTCAGATTGAAGAGGCAGCAGGTTCATAACATGTTAGGGGACAGTTGGGTTTACACAAACATCCAGGGTAGCCAGGGATACATAGAAATACAATCTATCAAAAAAAGTCGTCCAAGATCCACAAGATAAAACATTCCAGAATCATTCATTCATTAAAATGCTTATAGATGGCTTAATGCAGAGTTAAATGTTATTTTCCAAAACAGTGGTACATCTTACCTCTACTACCAGTTGTTGGAGGGATGGGGATGCCACAGGATACAGACTGGAGTTGCCTCTTATAGGACTATGAAGGCTTACATAAGCTACAGCATTTTTCTGCAGAACTTTTTTGAAATTCTGGAATATAAGCATAAAGCAGGATCTATCTTTAACAGAATCAAAATTAAAGCTTTTACTTTATTAGTTAAATGTTGAATAATAAGAAATTTGAACTTAAAATGATTATTTTATTTTATTTACTTATTTATATGAGAGAGAGAGAGAGAGAGAGAGAGAGAGAGAGAGAGAGAGAGGAAGAATGGGCATCACAGGGTCTCTAGCCACTGCAAAAGAAATCCGGACACATGTGCCACCTTGTGCATCTGGCTCTTAGTGGGTACTAGAGAATGAAACTCAGATCCTTAGTCTTTGCAGGCAAGCACCTTAACAACTGAGTCATTTTTCCAGACCCAACTATTGTTTTCAAAACAATTCCATATTGCTTAGTAAAATATACCAGGGCAGGGGAGATGGCTAAACAGTTAAGGCACTTGCCTGCAGAGACTAAAGACCCAAATATGATTCCCCAGTACCCAAATAAAGCCAGATGCACAAAGTGAAGCATGGGTCTGGAGTTCATTTGCAGTAGTTGGAGGCCCTGGTTCTCTCTCTCTCTCTCTCTCTCTCTCTGTCTCTCTCTCTCTCTGCAAATAAATGAATATTAAAAAAACACGGCTAATGGAGGATTTTACATATGTTGGGTGAAGGGTAAAATATAAAATATGATCAAATATTTTAGCGTATGTGTCTGACAAAATTCAAATTTTAAGAGTAAATGTTCTAAAAAGATTAGCATAACATGAGGTTCAGCTACAGAATACAAAATTGGTTCTTCATGTCTATGGTAGCATAGAATTTCATAGTCATTGAATTACAGAACAGGGATGGTTGAACTTCAGTGATTAATAAAAGAAGCCCTTTCCTATGAAGCAGTGAGATTTCTTTACAAAATAACTATTCTGAGATAAATGGGGCAAAATATAATTGTGAACCTGCAAATACTACTTTTAAAAAAGCCTTATAAATGTCAAGCATATTAGTGACATAAAATGATTCAGTTGAGGGCTGGGTACATGGGTAGATGTCTTGGTGGGTATAATGCTAGAGAGAGCAGCATGAAGACTGGAATTAAAATCCCCAGGTCCAATGTAAATGCCAGGAGAATGCAGCACACTCCTGTATTCACAGCACTTGGGCTCACTAGCTAGATTAACTGAATCTGCAAGGCCTGAATTCAACTGAGAGATCCTGTCTCAATAAATAAAATGCAGAGAAATTGAGGAAGACACCCTAAATCAATTTCTGGCTTCTTCATTCATGTGCCCCTAAACACTCACATGTGTGCACAGCACACATACACAGACATGTGTACATGCAAAGAAAAAAAATGGATTCAATACTATAGCTTTCCACCTTCTCTGCTGATCACACTTCTACATTACTTAAAATAATTCATCCACAGTATTATATCCCTGGGAATCCATAATTTATCTCTGTTTTATGTGGATATTTCACCTCATATCTTTGCAAGAAAATGTAAATAGGTAAATATTTAAAGTGAAAACATATTGAAGATAAGTAATACATTTTAAATTCTGATAATTTACTTAAAATAAATGTGATTAAGCCAGGCGTGGTGGTGCACACTTTTAATCCCAGCATTCTGGAGGCAGAGGTAAGAGGATCACCATGAGTTCATGGCCACCCTGAGACTACATAGTGAATTCCAGGTCAGCCTGGACTAGAGCAAGACCCTACCTCGAAAAAACCAAAAATAAATAAATAAATAAATAAATAAATAAATAAATAAATAAATGTGGTTAAAATGACTACAATTTACTTAAATGCTATTGAAAAATCTCTTAATACTCGGCCACTTGAATTTATCTATATGATATTTCAAATGACCCCAGGGAGAACTCTACAAAATAGGGACTCATGTGCTTATTTAAAGAATCCATTCTTGGAGAACTAAAGCTTGTTGAAGATCACAGGTTTTTCAGAGAAAGAATTTGGATGCTGACTCTTTGACTCTAAGATCTTGTGCATTTCAAGATAGCATGTGAAAAATATTCTTCAGAGAAGAAATGAAACTTTTTAAAGAATCTGTTTAAGGAAATGTCATAATTTTCCTCAAAGACCAAGGTCAGTGCAGAGTCAATCCTCTAGTGCTTTTATCATTCTAAATCCCATTTATTGACCAACTTCACCTAATCCTCTTAACTACAACTGGGTTTCCAGAGGTTTCTTTAGTAGCAAAAATAGACCGGGCATCACGGCATGTTAACACAGGCTTTCCTCACTGGCCTCCACAAGGTATAGGTGGAATATAGACTGGTTTCAGAATTATAGAAAGTGTTTCATTCTGAGAAGTGCAGATACTGAATAAGAGTAAATAGAACAGGACAAGGTTTTCCAAATTTCTATCAATATGATGCTTATAGAATGGATGTATTAGACTCAATGGTATGATCTAATACACAGCAAATTATAAAGACATATTTTATCAACAGTAATGAAATTTGCATATATTTCATCATTTTTATTAGTCAGATAGCTTTGTCTGCATATTTTTCTAAAACAGATAATCATTTATTCAGTTATATATATGTTGAGCAAATACCATATACATAATCAACTGAGATAGATATAGATATAGATATAGATATAGATATAGATATAGATATAGATATAGATATAGATATAGATATAGATATAGATATAGATATAGATATAGATATAGATATAGATATAGATATAGATATAGATAGATATAGATGATATAGATATTCACACACATATACGGAACTACCCAATCTTCATAGTACAAAGGGTAGAGTTTTTTTTCTAACAAACATTATTTTCTTTGACTCTCACATTATAGTACTCATATTTTGTATCATATAGTTGATAAATTAAAAACTGTCAAAAAGAACAATGAATTCACTAAAACTTAATACTGGAATTATAAAGCCAAGTATGGTGGTTGGGACCTATAATCCCAGTATTCGGGAAGTTAACAAAGGAGGGACATTGTGAGTCCAAGGCAGGCTGAGCCACAGAGTGATTTCAAGTTAGTTTGGGATAGTGTGAGACCTTGTTTCTAAAAGCAAAATGCATTAGCAATAGCAAAACTGGATTTATGCTTTATTAAGCACAAAATATCTGTCTAGTTTGAACCAAGTAATTGCTCACATGCATGAAAATCTATATTGATTTAATTTTTAAGCTGTGATGCTTGATATTAAAATGTGATTCCCTATACATTTGGGTTTAGGGCATTTAACAGAAAATAATAATGTTGGACAAACGTCTTTTGATAATATAATTTATAACTATGCTTATTAATTTAACATAAATTGATTGTGAATGTACTAGACAGCTATCTTGAACATAATGAAATATATCATTGGAGTTTAGCAAGAATCCTTAAGATGTGTTTTTAATATTGACAAGAAAATTGAGACAATAATTCATTGTCTAAATCATGTACATATAAAAGTTGGTTTTGGATTTGTTCATTCATCTTGAAAGTGAATTGTTGAATGTAGATGTTTGAGAGCTTCTTTCAGTGGTCAAAGTGTTCAAATTTGTAAACTTTAAAAAGTTGCTTAAAGTAATCTAATTTCTTTATTTAATATTATTCTTCTGAAATTGGGACATTCCCTTCATACATCTGCCTACACAGCATTTCCATATGCAACTTATAAATCTTGCTAAACTTACCCATAAACAATTTTTAATTTGTAAAATACTGCCTTCCCTCAAAAAAACCTGCTGTTTTTTAATATCTTTGATATTTTCTTTGTAATTCAATAAATACGTTATCTTTTGGGGGGATTAAAAATGTAACAAGAGAATTTCCTATTAACTAGATTCCCCCCAAAGCTAAAATTGAAAACTCAAGAATATCCAATGTTTACCTAGTCAACGTGCATGGAACTTTTTAGATTGCACATTTCTAGTGAATTTCTTATCATAAAGATCAGTAAAGTATGTTGGAGTTTACATTGTTCCCACTGTTGTAATATAGCATCAACTTAAGTCTGAACTGTTACATTTCACTCAAAAACATTGCATTTCTGAGATACTAGAAAAGTCAGAGAAAAGCATTAGAAACTTAAACATTGAAATTGTGTTTGAACCATGCTCCATAGCAGGAGCCATCCCATGAGTATGCAAGCTTCCTAAAATGGTTAGGTAAGTAGATCTGAAAGAAGGGGAGGGAGGTAGGGCTCAAATGCTGGAACTCAGAAAAGCAGACAACTATTGTTTGGGTGCAGCCTCCATGCTGATCAAGTTTAAGCTAGAGTGTGATATAATAAACAGGTCTTTACTTTTCCAGTGTCTATCAAGATTTCCTCTGGGAAGAAGTACAATTAGGTAAACACTGTTGTGAGTGAGACCAGGGTGCATAGGTCTGACACCATCAGAACAACATTAGGTTTGGACCATGTACCACTCACTCTGGTGTAACTCTAATTACTCTATTTCCTTCTAAGTACTCTCAGCAATGCTCAGAGATGAAGGCCTTTTCAGAAGCCAATTATTATTTTTATTTTCAAATATTATTCATTGCATGCTTTAGAGAATTAAAAACAACAATATAAGTAATATATGCTTTTACCTCTCCCCACTCATAGGAGCCAACATTGCCCCAAGCTGTTCCACCCCATGAGCAGAAAACAATAGTGCGGTCTGGCCTCCATCCTTTCTTAACTCTCAGCATCAAGGCCTGGATAAGAGCTGTGATTATTGCAGTACTGCTGGCCCACTCTTGTCCAGGAGGACTGCATCCAGCCTGATGGTAGCTCCCCACTATGACATAGCGGTCTGCAAACAGAAGGAAAGAAGAGCCATTCAAACACACTGTAAACCTCAACAATAAATTTAATGACATTTACATAATCCCATTGCACAAGGAAGCAACAATTAAACAAAATTGTTCTAATAATTAATACTACTTTAGCAGTTTTCCTCTGTCTTGAATCGTACATCTGTGTAATCAAAGCAGAGATAGCTGCTAAGCTCCATCATGAATCTGAATCTTAGATCCATGTTACTGTCCTTTACAACATGAATAATAATTAATAATGTCTACAAATCTGCCACAATGAAACTCTTTTCTCACATTTTTCCAGAACTATAATGGGAAGGACCCTCTAAACAAGCATGTTTGCTTAGTAAATACCAATGAGTTATTAACACATCTGATGAAGGGGGTGTTGAAGAGTTATAAATATTGAACGTGTGTTAGCCCTGTATGAATTTGTCATAAATTAGGTATTTAGAGGTTTAACTATAGATTTAACTTACAGTTTTAAAACTTTTCCATTCTCTGAAAAAAAAAAGTCCATTAATTTCAAGGCATCCAAATACTTGAAAATTGGACTTGCAAATTTATTTCATGAAGTCATCCAAATATCATTAAGGGCACTCCAAAGAAGCTCATCATGGTACATGGATGTGGCCTGGTCACTGTGCATGACTAATTATTAGCAATAATAAATAGGCTACAAATATTCCTACAGAGATTCCTCTGCTTTTAAAAAATATTTATTTATTTGTTTGCAAGCAGAGAGAGACAGACAGAGAGACAGAGATAGAATGGGTGCAGCAGGGCCTCCACTGCAAACGAACTCCAGATGAAAGCAGCACTTTGTGCATCTGGCTTTATGTTGGGTAATGGGGAATCTAACTTGGGTCATTAGGTTCTATATGCACGCGCCTTAACTGCTGAGCCATCTCTTCAGCTCTAGTCCCTCTGCTTTTGTTGTCATTGTTATAATAATAACAGATGTCATTTGAATTGATCACACAGCTCCATCTATGTAAGGAGTTTTCTCGTCATTTCATTGTTAGGTGCTCCACACTTGATGATTGTGTGCGCTCGGAAGACAACTGGCTAGGGGTGTGCATTGATGAATTTATATATATATATATATATATATATATGTGTGCATATAAAATGCCTTCAATGCCAATAAGCAAACAAAGCAGGATATCCATCATCAGTAGTTTTTAAGTAAGGCACTCTTTGTAAGGCCTTTGAATATCTGAAACAAAGTTCATCCTACATTTATATGGAATAAATGACATCGAAAAACCTACTATAGGATCTAACATGGTGTTCAATTACTTAGTTTGCTATACTCATTTTGAGACAACAATGTGTCTCATCTGTGAACATTTGATTAAGAGTTAGTTAATTGAATGCAGGCCCTGCAAATTTGGAAATATTTTCAGTCATCTCCTAGAAATCTTCAAGATTTGCTTATAATGTATCCAAGGTAAACCATTCCTAAAAATTAATACTAATTGATTATTCTTGCTTGTTTTCATCATTACATAAGAAACACTTGTGCGTAAACAACATTTTTTGATAGGATTTTCAAGAAAGGGTCTCATACAGGCTGACCTGGATCACACTCTGTACCCAAGCTGACCTCAAACTCATGGTGATCCTCCTACCTCTGCCTCCCAGTACTGGGATGAAAGACATATTCTACCATACCCAACAACCAGTTTTTTAAATTTTTTCTTTATTATCCATAATTAGAAATTCAAACAAAGCAAGTTTGAATATTTTTTAAATACTATACGATGAAGAAAACTAAGAATAAACTGATTCTTTAAAAATTCCTTTTTATTTCAATGGATTTTCTTTACCTTCATTCCAGAATAATTTAGCAGAGCTGTTTTTTCACCACTGAGTTATAAATTGAACATGATGGCAGATACTCTCATGTTTCAATTAAATAGCCTTAAGAAGGAAGTACATTGAAATGGTTGAAAGGGTACAGTCACAATTTCCAAGTTCATTTATATTTTTTAACAAGGTTACAGTGATGAGGAGTTCTTGCAATATTGCTATTATAGTAGCAAAATGAGTGTGAGCTCACTGCCCCCCTCCCCTACATTCCCTGTTAACATCCTACTGATGTTTGTCCGCCAGGTGGCCAATCTCATTGCATGAAGTGGAAAACTGTCAGGGCTCTGAAGTTCTGTGAGATAAAGAAGAGACAAGGCTGGGGAGAATATCTGAATTTCCTGAAACCTATTTTAAATGTGTAAACTGCTAGGTGATGGTAACTGGCATGTGTAATGTCACATACCTACTCTGTACTGACTATAAAACCCCTTGTCAACTGGGGTGCGGGGCCCAAGACCTGTTTCCTGAGCGTGGAGCCCCCGGGGCCCGGGATTAGAATAAAACTTCACTCTCCTCTTGCCAAAGCGGCTCTGTCTTTAGTCACTGGGTATTTCTGCAACACTATTATAATAAATACTTTCCAGAAAAAAAAAAGTTTCAAAGTTGGCTGGCAAGAAACGGATGGAAATAAAACTTGATTTCAAAATTCTCTGGGTCAGCAATTAGGTTGGTTTAACTAATGCCATTAGAAAGAAAAAAATCTCCTAGGAGAACTTGAATAAGTGTTCCAGTCATATCAGCAGAAGTGGTGTGATCTTATTAAAACACCATTGCACTCCACACTGTTATCAGGTCCATTAGATAGCGGTCTGTGGTTCAGCCTTGTGACTTGTTTGGGAGTACTGCCATTAGTCCCTTAATTAATATATGCATCATCAATTTTTATTTTTTAGTTTATGGAATAGTGTCTGAAGATTGTATTAGCAGCTCATAACGAGGAATAAATTTATTTAAAAATCCAATCAGGTAATCATGCTAATTAAAAGTTTATAAAATCTAAAAGCATTGAAACATTGGACAGAACTGTACTGTTTCAAGAATGGAAGAGGCATGAATATTGAAAATTGTTATTGCATTCTAAATCTTTTTTTTTTTCTCTTAAAAATGTTCCATTAAAACTTAAAGTATTTTGAGCTGGGAAGATACAGTAGTAAGATTTCTGTGAGTTCATGGTCAGTCTGGTACTAGAGTGAGTTCCAGGTTAGCCTGAGCAAAAGTAAGGCTCTAACTCAAAACTTTATTCAAAAAATTTCAGTGGTGAGCAAAAAGTAAAAACATTGACTTTGGAAATACATTGCTGTCTAACAAATCTTATCTGTTTCTTGTCTCCTTTCCCTGATCTCCTACACATTCTCTCTCTTTAAGATTATTTTTGAAGAGATATGATTCAGAAAGAGAAGACATACGTTATTGTCACATGCCAATCAACTCACTGACATATAAATTTCTGGTTTAATCTAGAGTATGTGACTCTGTTTTGAAATTACTATAGAGAATACCTTGATGAAATGTTTTATCAAGTGTAGATTATAAATATTTCACCCACTTACCTGGAGATGTTAAGCCCGTAACATAGCCAACAACATTAGTAATTGTTTTGAATTTTGTGACTGTTTGAACTTGCACACTGACACTTCTTGTTTCTGAAAGTAAATTGAAGATACTTGGTTATTTTTAATTTGTTGTAAATTTCTCAAAACACTAAAAAGTGTTTACCTAATACCAACAACAAAAGAATTCCACACAGTTTGTTTTTATCAAAATGCTTATGGTATGCTTTATGCAAAACATTTATTCAAAAAATTGTGCAAACTCTCTTCAGATGTTTTTATGCAAAGAAGAACAAGACACCATTACTGGTTTCATGGACCAGAAAATCCAAAGAGACAAAGCTAACTGCCTTGTTCAATGTAACAAGGGTTCTACATGAGAGCACACAGCAAGCCTCTGGGAATTGTTCATATTTTCCAAAAGAGAGAGAAAGAAGGAAAATAGACACAATTGTACTTAGAATAAGAATATGTGGAATGTGGACTGGAGAGATTGCTCAGCAGTTAAAAGAGACTTACTTACAAAGCCTGACTGTCTGGATTCAATTCCCCAGTCCCCATGCAAAGCCAGATGCACAAAGTGGTGCATGAATCTGGAGTTCATTTGCACCAGCAAGAGGCCCTATCATGTGTCCTCTTTCTCTCTCTCCCTCCCTTGTCTCCCAAACAAACAAATAAATGAATGAATAATTAAATAAACATAATCTTTCCTGTATAAGCACTTTGGAAACTAAATCAAGCACTTCTCAAATTAACAGGATACGATTCTTTTTATACATATTTTTATTTGTTTGCAAGCAGACAGAGAGATAAAATATGGGTGCACCAGGGCTTCTAGCTGCTGCAAACAAATTCCAGATGAATGAGCCACCTTGTGCATTTGGCTTTAAATGGGAACTGCAGAATTGAACCTAGGGAGTTAGGCTTTTCAGGCAAATGCCTTAAACACTGAACTATCTCCCTAGCCCGGTATAAAATTATTAATGCTTTATGTATCTTCACACATCAGAGTCTTTATTACCACTTTTGTGCCCACTAACTTCTCTGTCTCACTAACTTCTCTGCCTTTTGAGGTTCTTATCGGTAATTGACATTAAAGCAACTTTGCAGACAATATCAAGGTGCTGTAATGGTATTGACATAATCCTTTGTAAACTTGTTTGGTTACCCTTGTATATGATGGGTCCTGGAAAGCTTGGCTTAACCCTAGATTCACAAGAAATGTTCAAAAGCAGCTGGGACAGAGGGTGGATACTAGAAGGTGGCAGATTGTCAACTGTCACTCTATTTTGTTGGGAGAAAATGATAAACATGTGTTGTCTTTTCCCTAAAAGAGTATAACTGAAATTTAAAAATTTCAATAGAAATTCAATGCATTGATTTTATTAAAATTAGGAATAAAACAAGATTAAAAAGATGTCCATGTCTCATATTATTCCAATAATGAGGAACATTAATTGGGACCATTTGTCCACTCTTCACAATTTATAGCGGGATTATAACTGTGTTTGTGTTCTATGCGTTTTGCATGGTGAAATGTATCCACTCTTCTAGTACCACAGAGAACAGTTTTACTATTCTAAATATCCCCAGGGTTTTCTAATTAGTATGGAGAAAATATCACAATGTACAGTATACATTTTTGAGTAGAATAGCCAATATCACCCACACATGAATTCTCCTTGATCCATGAAATATGTTCCACTACCATTATTCATTGAATATAGTACAAACAGGGAATAAATGAATAGATTTTTTTATTTTGATTAATATGTTTTTTACTGAGCTCACTTATTTTTCATTATGATCTATTTTTCATACATGTACATATATATGAATAGAAATACAAGATACAGTGATTGTTGCAGTCATCCACATGCCACTGGGATGAATCTACAAACTAGACACAGTTTATGGGAGGAAAGGATTTCATTGAAACTACAGATCCAGGGGAAGTTCTATTACAGTGAAAGAGGCAGCTCCTCTTTCACAGGTCCAAGCAGAGAGAGAAAAACCCATCAACATTACCACACACACACCAAAGAAACAGGCAGGATAGAATTCCTTCCCTATTTACAGCCTTAGGGCAGGGTCTTGCAACCCTTTCCCAGACTTGTTTACTTCCTGAGTCTGGAATTTCCCAGGAAGGAAAATTTGTTTCTAGTTTTCCTAAGCCTACTTACATCCTTCTCCCTACTGAGAGGCTTTCTTCCTGTAAACATCCTCAGTGACCCACCTGTGATTGCTAAAAAAGGTCAAGTTGACAACAAAACATAGCCATCATAGTGATAATACACCTAGATTTATGCTATTTTAGTGATCTTTCATCAATACCCTTTCATAATGCTCAAATAAAAACAATCTTACATATTTCATACTTTCCCTCAAGATCATATCAAAAGTTTCTAGAAAAAAATTCATTATACAGACACAATTGTATTGGTAGAGGATAGTTATACACAGAGTCACATAAACATATTCCATTTTTTGCATGCTTCAAAATTTTTCACAATTTGTACCATATTTTTTATTTAATATTTTCTACAATTTTTATATGACAGAGGTCTTTGCTATTCATTTTAATTGTTAAACAGTGCTTTTTCTCAGTCCCAACCTAAGTTCGAGTAACAAGTAGTTCCAACCTTTTTAAGCAATACTTTGTGGCAAAATATATTTTTGCATCTTTATACACATGTCATAATGACATACAGAGAATCTTAAGTTTATAATGAGCATGTATATTCCATTTTAACAGAGACAAATAAAGTGCAATTCTGAAACATTTTTGTGACATCCCAATGTGTGTGATAACCTCATTGTTGTTTTTTCATAGTTACTAGTGAGGTTTAATAATTTTTCATCTGTAACTTCATCATCCAAGTTGTTTTTGGCATATTCTTTGTTCCTCAACTATCATTTTATTGTTTTGTTTCAAGAAAGGTTCCCTCTTATGAATTCATTCCTTATTCATTATATAAATATTAAAGATAGCTTTCAGTTTCTTTATGTTAAAAAATTATATCTTATGTGCTATAGAGAGACCCTACCTCAAAATAAAAAGTCAAAGTTATAAGTATTTTCCTATATGATTTGTTGGATGGAGCAATGTCTGCTTTGGCTTGATTTAGCAAATGTTGTTTAATTCTGCTGACATAAAATACCAATATTCTTCAAGTGTCTAACACCTTGAAACTGAATTTTCAACTGACATTTGATGTGGTCAGATGATGTTAATAGGCATTTATTTTGGTTTCTGTAGTTAATTGCTCCCATGTAATTTATTGAATAAGTCATCCTCATTCTCCATGAATCAGCTATCATATGACAACGTGTGATGTACAGAAGATTTCTTTTTAACTTTAGAACTGTATTTTATTTTATAGGGTCCTACTCCTCCCCCTTTCCTCTTCCTCCTCATTCTCTCCCTCCTCCTCTTCTTTTTCCTTCCTCTATCTTCTATTATCTCCACCTCCTCATATCCTACACCTGTCTCCTCCTTTTCCTCCTTCTCCCCTCTTCTTCCCCCTCCCCCTCTTCCTCCTCCTATTTTCTCCTCCTCACCTCCTTCTCATCTGCTCCTCCCTCCTCCTTCTCTGCCTGCTGTCCCTCTTCTATCTCCTCCTATCTCCTCCTCCTCATATCTTCCTCCTCATTGAATCTCCACCTTCTCTCCTATCTCCTATAATCCCCTATAAGACCTCTAAGGTTCTTATTTTAATTATTTTCATTGAAGACAGTGCCTTACTTCAAACCAATCATTCCTTTTATTCACTTTTAATCTTTAATAGTTTTTGCTTCCTGCTCTTATTCTATCATTTTGTTTACGGCAGCTGAAATAGGGTGAAATGGGAGCCATGATGACATTTCTTGATCTTGATATTTTATTCTTCACTTAAAAAGAATGTTTCTACGATTTTATCTTAAAAACTATTTGATATATGTTTCTGAGAAATTCCTTTTATCAAATTAAGAAAATTACTTCTATTCTTATTTTGCTAAGGGATTTTTCTGATAAGCATATGATGAATCATCTATGGAGATTTAACTATTGAGAGAAGTGTAGGCTTTTTGTTTAACAATGTTTATTAATGCATGTATTTCTGGGATAAGCCATTCTAAGTCAATATATGTGATTTATACTTGGATATATATATATATATGTGTGTGTGTGTGTGTGTGTGTGTGTGTGTGTGTGTATGTTTAGTTGATAATTTTACTTTGTTCTAGATTAGTTTGTATATCTGGATTACACAATTTCCCACATATTTTAGGGTTCTTACTTCCTTGCCTAAGCTCTGTAAATATTTGTAAAAATTAAGATTATTGTATTTTATAAATAATAGAAGTAAAATATGAATCTTTTATAATCCTTTAATGTTATATATATATATATATATCATTAAATTTAACCTTAACATAGCCTAACATCTAAAGGTAGACATTTTCTATGTAGTTGTAATAGTGTTTATTAATATTATTATTTTTATATACCTCACTGTTAAAGTTTTTTTAATCTTTTTATATAAATGTGCTATTTATAATTATTTTAAGTAGTTAAATACATGGTTTAAACTGCTTTAATATTCATATCTAACTTTATTTTGAAATTAAAATAAGATCCGTAGGCTACTAGTCCTTTGGCATTTGTTTTGTTATCCTATATATTTCTACAATGGATACAGAAATGACTTTTTAGAAACTTTCACTAAAACCTGTCTTTTCTATTTAATGGGTACAGTATTCCACTTAATATTTCCAATAGGTCAAGCTTGAAATTAGTGTTTTAACCTCATTAATCCTTCTATATGTACTACATGATATGTATTCTAATAATGGAAAAGTATTGAAGTTTCCTACACTGATTCTAAATTTATCGATTTCTAGGCTTACTATAAGATTTTTATTTGTGTTTTTATATTCAGACTGTACAGATTTTGGATTGCTATAGGTTTCTGATGAATTATTGGATCTGTACTTTTTTCCTGCCCCATTTCTTTTTTTTCTTTTTGTTCTTCTTCCACACCATTCAAATATATATATATATTGTTTAGCATGGTTTTCTGGTCAAAGTTTTTTCATTACTGCATTTGTGTTTACCTGGTCTCTTGGAGGCTTTTATGGCTTAGGAACCATTTTTGAGCTAATTGTTTGGCTTGATGTTTTAATATCAGAATGGGAGTGACAATTCTCAGCCTGAGCATTCGAACTCTGAGGGCAGATTTGGTTTTTATCATTAAGAGTTCAGGTGGAGGGACAATTGCTTCTGGCAGGGAGTGGATTGATCTTCTGATCTTACCACTCCACTCCATTTAATTGAGAAATCATAATTCATCTTCTCTGCCCTCCTGGAAACCTCACCATGTAATTTGTTCTGTGTGGGCACTGTGTCTGCTCAAATCCAGGAAGACCCATACATAAAATTTCATCAGGAACTCTTTTGCTCCCCTCTGATTTTGCATGGTATGAGCATGTGCTTTATGTCAAAATGTGTCTATGTATATAAAGTGTGTGTGTGTGTGTGTGTGTGTGTGTGTGTGTGTGTGTGTGTGTGTAGGACAGAGGTCAATGTTAGATGTCTTCCTCAACCATTCACCTTTATAGTTTTTGAAAAGGATTTCTTATTGAACCTATGCCTTGTCTTCACCTCTGGCTTTTCATCTGTTTGCTGGTGATCCAAACTCCAGTCCTCGTGTTTCAAGGCAAACACTTTACTCAATAAGCTATCTCATATATGTATGTATATATGTACTATATATATGCTTTTAGAAAACACATTTTTTATAACTCATTTAGAAATCAAATTGTGTTTTTCTTTTTTATTCTGGACCCTTGTAATCAAATTATGTTTTTTTTTTATTCTGGACCCTTGTACATGCTGCAATCTAAGTTTCTGTTTGAACTAAACAAAGAGGTCTGAGAAAAGAAACACACTTTTTTTCTCTGAGGACGATAGTTTATTCACATGGGAGCCCAGTTTGGTCCCTCTCTGTCTCAACAAGCTGTTACTTTACTTATCAGTAAAGCTTTTGTTCTCTTACCCTGCTACTGTACACATTTATGATTCAAGTTCATGGGACAAAGAAATCAAATGCAGCAATTCGATAATATTAGAAATCACACACACTCACACTTTAAAATTGTGACTAATATATATATATATATATATATATATATATATATATATATATATATATATATATATATATTTTTCAAATGAAAAAGAACATTTAAAAACATGGATATACTGTAAGTGATAAAAATAGAAAATAGAAGGAAATATGTAATGATTATATGTGGTAAGAAAATGTTCATTTAGAGAAAAACTATGAAAAAAATGTGATTACTAAGCGGAACAGAAATCAGATGAGCCAGGCCTCTCCATACCTGCTGGGCTGAACCACTATTATAAAGAAATTTGAACCAACTTGCTTTCTTAGATGTTTATTTTCTCCTCTAAATCTCCAGAGATAGTGGAATTAAAACCTAAGGATATTTTTTCTTCTTGTAGTATTGCACCTAATAACATTAAATCCCTGGACACAGAACTACTGAAGATGGTTTAATAATGGCTACAAATAGTGACTCTCATTATATAAAATCAGGAAGGTACAGACTGAGGCCTGACCTTGAGCTCTGCCTTACTAGTCCTAAGAAAGTGAAGTAATATCTAGCACAATATCAACTCCCAGTACTTAAAATCTGAGGTGTGCAGGGACTACACAGAAAGTTAACACATGTGCTCAAAAATGGCTCCACAATAGCCACACTGGAACACATACTATACCAACTTTAAAAAAAGCTGCTGTAATTATACTCAGGAAGAAAAGAGAACACATTAGCAATGAGTATCAAAACCTAAAAACACTTAAAAGTAGAGTATATTAAATAGAATAATTCTAAGAATTATATCAAAAAGTAGAGTAGGTATTTAGAGTAACAGGGGTAAGTAAAGAATGTATGCCTAGTCTAAAAGATCAGACTGAGAAATTATTTTTAGGGAAGTGTAGGAATCTATGAAACAAAAACTAAGCCTAACCAAAAATGATCATGAATAGAAATAGGAGCTCTAAAATCAATATCAGAAAAGAAGAAAAAAAATAGAAGAAAAAAGAAGTCCAGAATAAAAGGAAAGGAACAGGAAACAAAGCAGCTGCCATAAGAATTAATGAAATGAGAGATTCCATTGAAACATAGTGAGAACCAGGCTCAGGAGAGCTTGCTGCACATGGCCAGAGTCAGAGCAGTGTGAGGAAGTCAACTAGCATGAGCCAGGGCCTACGGGACTTTTAATGTAGGCTAAATAGCAAATACACAGCAGTGTCTGGTATGCTGTCAGAACTATGATAGGGTGAGATGAACATCCTTATAGGTGAAGGAGTAATGACACAGATTCATTTCATATAGGCAAGATAATTCCATAAGTCAATACATGCATTATCATGATAATCAAATACCTATCAGAGAAGGAAAAAGGAAAACTGTCTTGAGATGTTTGGTGGTGATGACAGATAAATGATGATGGGTTGTAGATTATAGATAGATTGGAAGATGAGAGATAAATGACAGTTGATGTTGCAGAGATATAAATTACACATAGACGCTCATCAGGGTACAGCTATATTTTATATATTAATATTAAAACTTCATGTTAAAAACAACTTTCTTCCTAGCTGTGTGCATTGAGCAGTATTGAGAAGACACATCCCAAAAGCCTTGACAATACATAGCTTCTAGATCATGTTTTCACAGGACATCTCCACTCATAAGAACTTTGAGAGAAACAGGTGATGTAAGACTGTGTTGGGAACAGTAAAAATAACCTGTCATATCCCACAGTGCTAACAGCTAAGAAAATGTCCAGAGAAAAATAAAGAGAATATGTCAGAGGACACGTGATGCTGCTTCAGTTGGATTGTTGGCTAAGGTTTGAAAAAGTGAGTGTCAACATAAAAATAGTATGTGTACTATAACACACTGAATAAGTTAGGAATAAACACCCTCATTAAGTAGTAGGTCAACATTAAAATAATAAAGAGACATGCAAACAGACATAAAAAGATAATAACAGGGTTTTAGGCTTTGAAGTCAACCTCAAAGCCATCATTGATGGCAGTGTTTGGAGCAAAAGTTAAAACAAGGGGCTGGAGAGATGGCTCAGAGGTTAAGTCACTTGCCTCCAGTGCCTAAGGCCCCGGGGTTCAATTCCCCAGGACCTACATTAGCCAAACCCACAAGGTGGTGGCCCTGATGTTCTCTCTCTCTCTCTCTCTCTCTCTCTCTCTCTCTCTCTCTCTCTTTCTCTCTCTCTCTCTCTGTAACTGCTTGAAAATGAATAAATAAAATATACAATAAAATATTTTAAAAAAAGAAGTTAAAACAAGGTAGTGAACTGGTAGGTAGAGGAACAGGAATTGGGAATGGGGAATCATATCATTCCAAACTGTGGACTACAAAAGAAAAACTGAAATATGTGACTAAGGAAGATACCTAGAAGCTAATAAATTAAAAAAGGTATTTCAATTTTGCCAATTTCACATTGCATATATTTGGACCATATTCAACCACTATTACCTTCTCTTATCCCTACTCACTCCCACTAAACCCCTTCCTAATGCATGCCCTCTGTACTTCATGTTAAAAAAAATATTGATTTATATGTGTGTGTGCTTGTGTGTGTGTATGTGTGTGTGCTTGTGTGTGAGTGTGTGTGTGTGTGTGTGTGTGTGTGTGTGTGTGTGTGTACTAGGGTATCTCCTGCTGCAAATGAACATCTATCCATCTTTATATGGGTGGTGAGGACATTGAGCCCAGGATAGTAGGCTTTCCAAGCAAGTACCTTTAACCACTGAGCAATCTTTCCAGCCTCCTCCACTTTCAACATCTATATCTATATCTATATCTATATTTATTTCTCTATATATATTTATTATATATTATATTATATATTTACTATATATTATAATATATATTTATTTTTATATAATATATAATACTATATTATATAATATACATATTATATATTTATAATTTATGATATTTATAAATAATATAATTTGCAATGATAATATAATAATATATAACACATTATATATTATGTATTTATAATTTATAATATTTATAAATAATATAATTTATAATTATACAATATATAATATTTATGTACTTATTTATTTATATTATAATACACATATTATACTTATTAAATTATTATTTATTATAATTATCATATTATTATAAATTATGATTTTATTATAATTATATAAATATATAATTATAATTTATTATAATTAATTATCATAATGTGACACTATGAGTTAAATTAGGCTTGCTTTCATAAGCATGGGTATTTTTTAGTTGCTATATCACTAAAGAGCATGCCTCCCACTCTTCTGACAACTATTAATTTTCATGACAACTCTGGAAGGAAGGGGATATTAGGCTCACCTCCCCATCTGTGATGCACTGCTGATGGGCTTGATCTTGTGGAGGAAACCACAGCTATTGTTAATCCATGTGTGTAACAGCCATTTCATATCAGGAAGAGAGCCTTCTTCCCCAGCACCTCTCCCTATCCTCTGGCTCTTAAATTCTTTCTGCCCCCAGCTCTGCAATGTTTCCTGAGCTTCAGAGGGCTTGGTACTGATGTCCTGTTTAGTTTTGAGCATATGGTAGTCTCTTATTCTCAGCAATTTCACCATCTATATGTCCCTGCTTTTTAGACAACCACTAAATAAAGGGATCAAAGGTAGTAGAAGTACCAACGATGAGATAAAATGACATCTATACCACCGGACAAGATGCAACGTGGAGGAGTAAGTCTCACTTCTGTAATACACTTCTCTAACTTCAAGCCTGAAGAGATGAATGAGAAAAATGTAGACAGGACATTCTCAGGGTAACTGGCAAGTTGTCTTTAAATGTGACACACAGTGGGAATAAAACTCTTCCATGTTGAAGGATACAGGATACTGTATATGTCACTTACATGTGGCCTTGGTTTGGATCATTTTATTTTAGGGTGTTATTGACATAACTGACTCAAATTGAAGAAGGTCACTGGAGTGTTGAGTAGGAATGTATCATGATTGATGCATGGTTGTTATGGTGCTGTTGTTTGTGTTTGAGTATCTGTTCTGAGAGAGTTCAGATGCAATGGCTCATCCCATCTCTAACTCATTCCAGAATATTTGAGGAAAATATATTCTTTATTATCCTTACTACCTTTCTTAAAGATTTTATTTTAAAAATTAAAAATGACAATTAAAGTTTTAAAAAGTACAAGATTGGAGAGCTAGTAAAAAAGTGGGACATGCCCATGTGTATATGAATGCATTTATACTTAATGACTTCATTCCCAGCTCACAGTTACCAAATCGTTTTTGTCCTGTTGCAAAATTTGATGACAGCTTTAAATATGGCATGTAAAGTTCAAAAGAATTCAAGATGACAAAAGTGTTTCCCTCAGAAATATTTGTATTCCAATAGGATAAGCAGGGTCAGAGTAGTAAGGAAATAATGGCCACTCTCTGGCCCTTACTCTTACCAGTTCCAGAAAAGTCTCTGGAAGATACATGTTTTACATACAAGGCATCCTGTAGTACTGTTGACTTAGTGAAGGTTTAACTGGATCTGTCTTTGTCCCAGGACGTTGACAAAACTTTATCCTTACATAGTTTATAAATAAGTGCAGCAAATATTTAGGAGACACCCTGACATTATTTGTAGTGATCAGAAGAATGGCACTGTAGACTTAGAGCACTAGCTCCAATAGCTAAGCCTTTGTTCCTTCCCTGCTCAGAGTTCTTCTTCTTCTTGGGACTTTAAATTTAATTGGCATTTGTCCATTCAGTGTGCCTGGATCTCTGGACTGAAATGTGCTCGAATTTTTAAAATAGGATTTGTGGTCTGAATGTGGTGTGTGTGTGTGTGTGTGTGTGTGTGTGTGTGTGTCTGTGTGTCTGTGTATTTGTATGTGTGTGTTTTCATTTTTTTCTATACACCATAAGATTATAATCTGCCCTAGGCTCATATTTACAATAGTTCAGGATCTATAAACTGCAAATATTTGTCCCACATGTCAATCATGTGTCTAAAATAATCCGAATATAAACAACTTCTACATTCTATGCCAACGTAACTAATATACTTTTAAGACAACAGTAGTCTACCCTGCACCAAGGTACACATAAACACATGCACATTCACATTTCCTTGTATTCATGTGTCCATGCATTTGTTGACTTTTTTATTTTAGTTAATATAGTTTGTGAGTAGATTGATATTTTGAAAAATACGAATCTCAAAGGATTATTTGTATCACTTGTATAAGCAGAAATTATGCTTTATTTCCTACAACTTTGCATCATCTCCTCCTAGAAATGACTAACCACAAATTTAATCTGTATATTAATGGCCTTCAACACTGCCTCATCTGCACTTTGTCCAACTGTCCATCCGGATCTATTGTTGACTTTCTATCCAGCTCTGTCTTTGAAAAATAGCTTCTGCAGGACATATCTTCCCGGATCCCTAAGATTTCTGGATTTCAGTAGAGTTTATCCAGTGGAAGGCAGCAGCAAGGATGAATGTGTGTGTGTGTGTGTGTGTGTGTGTGTGTGTGTGTGTGTGTGTGTGTGTGTCTGTGAAAATCTGGAGGACTTCCCATCATCTTCCTTGGCTGGATGTTTGCTGGCAGAGATATCATTGCCCAACCGAAAGCTTAAAGTGCCTCTTACCTCTCAAGGTCTGGCCAGGCCCTGAAACTGTTCTCACTTTTTGTTCTTCTGCTTTAGGGGAAGTACCAGATGGTAAGCCCGGTTTAGGCGCACCTGTGATGACATCTGTTTTCTGTTTACCTTTGTCTATCCACACCTGGTACATAGGCCATTGGCTAAAAGCCCACGCAGTGTGTGTGTTTAATATATTGACTCTCTCATAACATTGTGATTTTATATCAATCAATTCTTTGTAAAATCACCAAGTCAATCATATGTATTACCAAAATATGGATGGAAGGAGAGGAGGAGATTTACTTTAATAGTAATAGGATATTAGACAAAACATCCCACTGAAAATAATTTACAATGAAAAATAAAATATGTTTGATAGTATCTGTGGTGATTTGACTCAGATGTCTCCAATATAGGTTCATGTATCCTGAATGTTTGATACTTGGTAATATGCTTGCTAACTGGTAACAATTTGGGAGGTGGAACCTTGCTGGAGGAGGTGTGTCACAAGGGGTTGGGAGAGACTTTGAAGTTGAGTAGCCCTAGTTAGCCATTGCTAGCCCAATGTGTGTGCTGCTATTTGTCAGAAGAGGTAATATTCAGTCACTGCAATGCCATCTTTTTATTGCCATCATAGAGCTACCCCTCAAGACTGTAAGCAAAAATAGACCTTTTTTCCCAGCAATACAAAAGTAACTAAAATAATATCTAAGAAGTAGCAAGAAATTAAGGAATTTCTAGGTCCAAATTTAATTCACTATATAATGAGGTTGTTTAGGAACTGAGAGGCTTTGCTCAATCAGTGGCTTCCGATGGCCTCATGAAATGCAAGGGTGATAAAAGGAAGCTCTGTTGAAACAGAAAGCTGGAAACTTCAGAAGTTCTATGTGAATGACACTTCTATCACCCTTAGTAAGCCCTATCTACACTCCCTAGGAAACAGAACCAACTCTACTGTCTGGACTTTGACAATAGGTTTTCCACCTGTGTTCTCTCTTTAAGGTCCTTGATGAATAGTCCTTCAAAGAGAATTCTGAGGCTTTTTTCCCCTTTTGTCTGAAGACTTCAGAATCGCTGATCTTTAGTTCTATAGATTACTTTGTTATCAGTTTCTACTGTAGACTCCTAGGTGCACTGTGCTTTTTGAAGAGATATAAAATTGGGTGTCACTGTGGCAAAGTTTAGTGACTCTTCACAACTGCCCTGCATTTATCACCACACATATAAGTGTTTTCTACCAATGATTTGTATGCTGGAATGTTTTAAAATGAGAAGCCATTGTATCCATGTGCTGCAATACAAAAGTTGTGAATAAAAATTCACAATTCCTATTTTATTATGGATGTTTTCTTCCATGATGATGATCTTTAAAGTGCATTGCTATAATTTGGATAAGCGTCTCCCAAAGATCCATGTGTTTAAAGTTTGATCTGTAGCCTGTGCTCCTACAGGGAGGTACAGAGCTTACAGGAAGAGGAGCTTTGGGGAGGGCATTTAGATAATGGTAGACATGCACCTGAAGGGGATATTGGGACCCTACCTCCTCTTCTTCCCTTGTGGTGCCCTAGCTTCTTATATCCTCAACCATGTCATGCTCCCCTAACATACACCCAAGGAACAAGGTCAATTGACCATGGACTGGAACTTCAATACTGTGAAACAACTTCATTTTGATATATAACAGAAAGGTGACCAATACTAACCAGGTGCAAAAATAAGTCTGCAACTTTTCCATTTTTAAAATTTTGAATCTATTTATTTTCCTTTTGTTTGGCCAGACAACTTAATCATTTATTGTAATATAAATGTGAGAAGGCCATGCCATTATGTTAGATCTATGCAATTCCACTATGTATTCAGATTATGGACAAATAGGCAAATAAATAAATGATAGACTGATTGATAGACAGAAAAATAAATTAAAAATTGACAATGTCAAGACATCATTTAACTAGACGATTATAGTCTTCTAATTTTTTCTGTCATGGAGAAACATGGAGGCTGCTATGTAAAATCTAGTGAACCTTATATATGATTAGCAGCTAGTTGGAGAAATGGGTCTATTTCAGGTTGTAGTTCTGAGAAGAAATTTCATCATGGCAGAAAAAACACGACATTACCAAGAAAGCTGGTGTCATACCTTGTCACATCAGCTAGGAGGTAGCAGCACCAGTCAGCTATCTATACCCAGCAGTAATTTTGATACACCTCAAGGTTCACCTCCAGTGACACACCTCCTCTAGCAAGGCTCTATCTTTCAAAGGATCTACCGGCTGGGGATTGAGTATGAGGCATAATAACTGCACATGAAGGCTATAGAGGATATTTCACACTCAAACCACAAATTTATAAATATGCTGGTGGATTCTGTGAAATCATTTCTTTCTAATGTATTTTTCTTGAGAAACTTAAAGGAATTATTTGCTGGTAAGCTTTTGTATCATCACAATTTATAATAGAAGTATGTTTTATATATGTGTTGAAATTACTACTCAAAAAAACGCTAGCAATGACTTCTTTTAAGTAGTCACGAACAGATTAAAAAGAAAATTATTTGAAATTTGTAAAAAGTAGAAATGATATTATCTTAAATTTTCATATTTTAATGAAGCCAAATTTCATCAAAGAATATATCAACTGTTTAAACAGAACATTATACTTAAATATGTATTTCTGTATAACTGAAAGAGATATGCTGCTAATATGCCTATGTAAATTTTTGTCATCACTGATGATAAGTTTCATGCAAGATGAAAACAACAATTTCCCTTGAGAATATTGAATTAATGAGGCTTATCAAAATACCTCTTTTAAACTTAATTAATTTCTATTTTTTCCGTAAAATTATATTAATTGACTTTGTGGTCTCTCATTAAATTATTTTCACTGTACTCATGCATTTTATCCACAAGCTCAGATTAATATTTCATGAAAAAGATGCCCTTGTTTTGGTGGAACTTCAAGGACAAAGATTGATAATGTATTAAGTCTGTAGGTAGGCTCTCCACAGAAAGACTAGGCAAGGAAATAAGTATCCGATTACCTAATCATTGTGACAATCTGCATTTATTTAGGCAAAATCAGTTCTGATTCTCTTTTCTAGTTCTCATAAAATCATCCTCCTCTATGGTTTCCACATGATGCCCTGATCTTGTTTTATTTTCCTGAATCTATTTCATGGGAGCAGGCATTTAATTTCTTCAAATTTTATGATCTGTATCAGTTAGATAGTTTTGTATCAGTTAGATAGCTTTTCATTATAAATAACTCTATTTATTACCTTCCCATTGCTGTTGCCAATAGAAAACCAAAAGCAACTTAGGGAAAGACAGAGTTTGTTTTGGCTTACAATTCCTAAAGGTAGGAGTCCAGGATGTGAGGGAAAGCTGACCTCACAGGGTAACATGGCAAACACAGAGAGAGAAACAGCAAGGGAGGCAGGGTTAAAAGAAATAGATGTTGAGAAAGCATTTGAGAAGCTGTTATCTAGACTTTAGAGAATTCTGATGCAGGGTATACAGGGAGCTAAATGGATTACATAAATAACTGTTTTGTACATTTACTTTCCTTGTAGCAGCACAACTATGAAAACGATTAGTGAGGATTGACTTGCCTACAGCTCAGAAATATGCTTAGAATATTCAACAATAATCTCTATAAAGAAATTCCATTGTGGGGCTGGGCAGATGGCTCAGAGTTTAAGGCAATTGTCTTCAAAGCCTAACGACCCAGGTTCAATTCCCCAGTATCTATGTGAAGCCAAACACACAAAATGGTACATGTATCTGGAGTTCATTTGCAGTGGCAGGATGGCATAGAATTCTCTCTCTCTCTCTCTCTCTCTCTCTCTCTCTCTCTCTCTCTCTCTCTTTCTCAATCTCTCTCCCTACCTCTCTGCTTTTAAATTTACCAAATAAAATACTTGTAAAAATTACAATGTGTTTTAAATTATTTTAAATGTATAAATGATGTGTTCTTACAGTTTTAAGGAACAGATCCTTTCTTGGTATACTTTACATAGCCCATCTTTCTATACATTATTGTGAGCAATTACTGCAATTTCTTACTTTAAACAACTTAATTATCTTAGATATATTATAAGCACTGTTTTACAAAACAGTGGGGTAAAGTGTCTTTATTCTATGTTGAAAACTCATCTAAAATTAACCATACACTGGGTGCTCACTTAATATCTAAAAGATCTCAATGTCATGCTCTCTTCTCCCATCTCCCACCCTCGCTTCCTCTTTCCCTCCTGTTCTCTCTCTCCTCTTTTCAGGTACTCTCTCTTCCTTTTCTTCCTATTCCGGTGTGTGTGTGTGTGTGTGTGTGTGTGTGTGTGTGTGTGTGTGTGTGTGTGTGTGTATACAGGTATATAGGTTCATGTGTATCTAATACAAGGCATATACGGAGGTCAGAGGAGAACTTTGTGTGTGTGTGTAACGTGTGTATATACATGTGTACAGGCGTATGTGTTACCAACATAGTGCAAACGTACAGGTCAGAGGACAACTTTTGGGTGCTTTCTCGCCTTTTCCCTTATTTGAAGCAGGTGTTCTTAAATACCCTAATTCCATTTGCCAGGCTAGCTGCTGTGCGAGCTTCTGGAAAATTTTCCTTTCTCTGCTTCCTTTTCCCCACAAGTGTGCTGGGATTACAGAAGCCTGCCAACACTTCATGTTTTTACTTGGGGTCAAGGGATCTGAAATCAAATACACATGCACAGCAAATGCTTTATCCAATGAGCCCCCAAAACCACAGCCCCCGACACAGAGCTTTCTTTACAATTACACTATTACTGTGAGGGTTGGTTAATATTTTAACCAATGCAGGCCATGATCACCTTCTATAGCTCAGAATAGATGACAAAAAAATCAAAACAGAACACAAGCAAAAAGCTCTTAAGAGTAGAACTTCACTCATGCTAGCACATAACAATCCTGGATGCCATTCACATTTGAAAACAACACTTCTTCAAAACATTTCTAATGCTTTTGTTGTTCAGAGAAAAACAGGTGAGATAAAACACGGCTTGTTGAACCTCTAGATTGGGACACACACACAAACCAGAACCCTAGAGTGTTAGTTCACAGCGACTAGAGACAAATTTAACAATCTGTAAAGGCAGTCTTTTCTTCAGATCTCCAATGCTGAAGCTGTAGGCACAAGTAAGATGCAGTGCGTGGCTTTCATCCTGCCACAGGTAGCTTAACCATTTCTCTCTTATCCTGCAGAGTCCAACCAGGCCTGACAAACCACACCACCGTACAAGCAGCCTCTCTTGGCCGATGAAGGGTACAGACAGGGGGATTTTTCAGTCAATTGCAGGAATTAGGCTTTAATGCTTCTTACTAAAAGACTTCATACCCCAGATAGCTACTGCTATCCACTGAATCTTGGCAGGCGATGAGACTGCTGGAGCTGAACCCGGGAAGCCATGTTAAGCTGATTTTCATGCAGCTACAAAATGCTTTATTTGTAAAGCGACTTTTCCTTGGAGATGCTCAAAATGCTTTGTTCTCCTTTTTTTTAGTCTCTCAGTTTAGTCAGAGTCTCGGTCTTTATCAATGTTACTTTTCAAAGTGCCTTTTGAATCAGAGAACAGAATAAATATTCCTCCCAATCAAAGTCAATATTTTTGAAAACAATTATCCTAAACATGTCAAATTAAGAGTTAAAAAAAAACACTAAGCAAAGTTCTTAAAAAAAAAAAAACCTACAAGATGCTCAGGCACTGACTCTATTACCTTTCTGTGGCAGCTCCAGAGGACGACAGACTCCATGGCTGGTTCTGGGTTTTGGCAAAGAGATGAGTTTTTCGACCAGGGATGCTGAGATGGGCTGCACTAAGAGAGAGGTGAGGTTTGGACAGCTTTGTCTGAAGCTTCCATCTGCATTCAAAAGAGAAGGGAACAGAATCCTTAGCAAACAGACATAGAAAACACTCCAACCGAAGTTCATTGTGCTACCATTTCAATTGTGAGTGGAAAATTCACTTCTGTTTAAAGTTACTTCTATATTAGACTCTATTTATTAAAAATGATTGGAAACAATTTATAAAAATGATTGGAGATAATTTTTAAAAGAAATTCCAACTACAACCATATGGCCTTGATAAATTGGCACATTGTACATACATTTAAGTGCCAATGAACCATTAAGCACCACTCATGTGACAATGAAGGAATGAAGAAGCACAAATCCACAGGAGCCCAAAGAAGATTTTAGAAATTAAAAATGAGAGGTGGGTCGGCAGACATAACAGATCTGAGGAAGCTGAACATTTAGCAGTAGTGAGGATACTGCACAGCAAAGCAGTATAAAGCCTGGAACCCAGGGAGGCCTAGTGATTGACAGACCTGCCCTTACAGCAGGGGTCAGGGAGGATCTCAAGAATCCCATGCACAAAGGGGGCTTCCTTCCTGAACCTCTTGTACACTCAGTCATCAATGTGCCTGTTCCTCCCTCACTCAGGGTGGTGATGGGTGGGTGGGGGCAGGGGGATTCCAAGTGTCAGTGTAGTATGTACCAAGTATATATCACAGTAAAAACAGGATGGCGTTGAGATTACTGAGAATGAAATGATTTGCTCAAGTAATGTTCACTGCCATTGCTCCAGGCAGGCCTCTAGAATGTTTCTGAGCAGCAAATGTGAAGGGATCACTAGAAAATGTCCTTATAAAATGCACATCTTTTTGGCTCAGAGATTAAGGCACTTGCCTTCAAAAGTTTAACAACTCCTGGTTCAGTTCCCAAGTACCCACCTAAGGCCAGATGAACCAAGTGGCTGGAGGCCCTGTTGTGCTCTTGTATTTTTTATCTCTGTCTTTTTTACATATAAATCTCTGTCTACTCACAAAGAATAAATAAATAAATAAATAAATAAATAAATAAATAAGCAAACAAACCCATCTTTATAAAACACTCATCAAGACACTGAGACCCAAAGACCAACCTATTTACCAAACTGCAAACCAAGTTACTGTTGCCACTCTTGAAATATGAGTTTTTAGACAAAGACCAGGGTAAGGACTCTGCAAAGCTGTGATCAGGAGGTCAGAAGGCTGGGCAGTGGCCTCCAGGAAAACAGAAAGAATAAGAGTATAAACCAGGTATGAGTTAATATGTCCAGAGAATATTCACAATTAAGACTTATAGACTTACTAGGCATATGAAAAATAAGAAATCTTTAAAGTGAGGTAACAATTGGCTTTAAAGCAATCAAAAATTGTAAGAGAAAAAGTGTAATAGTACATTCCTAGGAAGACATCTTAGTAGATAAAATCTTGCCAGTCATGAGGACCTGAGTTTGGATTCTCAACACCTACATGTATGGTGCACATCTGTAAACCTAGTAGTGGGGAGGCAGAGATGGAATATCAGGCCTGGCTGACTAGCTCGTCTCGATGAGTTGATAAGCTCTAGGTTTGATGAGAGACCTTGTCTCAAAGAATAAGCTAGAGAGCAACTGAGGAGGACACTGATCATCAACCTCTAGTTCTACATGGACACATACATATACATGTGTTTGTAAACATAAACATCCATACACACATGTACACATACCACACACATATACATGCAAAATAAAAATGTAATGGTACAATATATGGTCATAATTAATATAAATGCATTGTTGACTTAATCATTATATATTTTAGGATAAAGGAGAAAAGGGCAGGAGCTTAGTGTGCTATTCTTGTTAGTGTGTGAAAAGTATATCAATATATTTTGGAGGGGTGAGTCAGAAGAATAGATAAAACCAAAAAAATGATGAAGTCACTCAAACACGTTATTGAGAGACAGTGAGGAGAATATAAAAGGTTGGTGACAACTAAAGATGCTAAAATCAATTAGCTGAATGAGGGATAGGAGACAGAAATAAGTGACAAGGAAAGGAGACATAGAATATGGTTGGGCAAGATGACACTTTAGTAAGTTAAGCTTCATATAAATATTTGGCTAATTCAATGGACACCATTCAACTATATATTTGAAAAAAATACAACTTAAAAATAAGGAGATGAAATGATTATGATAATTCATAGTATAGTGAAGAAATCGTACAAACACCCAGGGCATGGAGAAGGTTGACCAAAAACAAAATTGTACTTAAGTAAACAACATAAATATACAGCTAATCTATTTTTCTTGTCTCAGAAAAGGAAATACACAGTGCAATGACTACCAAAAAGTCCATAATAATGTAGAATGCAGCACCATATTTTTCAGAACATACATTATTGAAATAATTGCGAGGGATTTGCTCAGAATTTAATTTGACAGGCCTGCAAAGGGTGCGAAGCACAGAGGTACTTGTAGCCAGGCTCCAGAAGGCACATTATAAATGAGAATATGTTTCCAAAGTGTTTCTTTAATTTATCATTTGGAAAACTGCAAGGCCAAAACCGATATCTAGCTGAAGCCTGTGGCAGCCATGGAAGTCGCAGCTTTGAAAAGAAGAGTGATAAAGATTTAAGCTTGGAATCTGTTTTGTTATATAAGCCCACTGCTGGTCTCATAATTAAGAAACACCTTTATGCTGTATAGGACATTGCTTTTTGACAACAGTGTAGATCACTGCTTCCTGACCATGTTCCTGTCATCCTACCTTGACTGACTGTATAGATTGTAAGGCCCAGAGCAAAATGACAGTGTGGGATTGTTGGTTTGAAAGCATGAAAAATTTCAATATGGCAGCAATAGAGCATAATTCAGGTGTGGGAGGCTGGGCTCTGAGACAACAGGGAACATGCCTGGGCACCAGGTGCTGTGTGGCCCCTGGATCGGATGTTAGGAGCCCCAAACACCAGCCCTGAGCCTCCTGCTACAGCTTATAGCTCTGGCCTATGTAACTCATGTGTGTAAGTATAGACCATGCCTGGGCACCTAGCAGGGAAGTCCTGGAGCAACCAGCTCATGCCCGCTCTGAGTATGCAGTTTCCCTGGAGGCTATGACTGCCCAAGAGCCCAAGACTCTATGCACAGCCTGCTATTTGGAAGCTAGTAGATGTTGGGTGCTGAAATCTTTCTAGAAAATTGATACTGTATGGTTTCATTTTGACCTAGTTCAAGGCTCTTCATGATCATTAACCTCAGATGTCCAGTATTATTTCTTGGCATTGTTCCTCACACAATTCACACTGATACTTAATCTGTCCCTCTGGACTCTGTGACCCATATCTCCCATGATTTAACGTAGGCCGTTTCTTCCTTGTTGCTTGCTCCTCTGAGGCATCATGTACCGCATATATCTAAAATAGCCTCTTCCTTCAAAGTTCACTCTAAAGTCTCCTTTGTTCTGGAGAAATGGCTCAGTGGATAAGAGCCCTTGCTGTGCAAGCAGGGAGATCTGAGTTTCACCCCCACGACCGATGTAAAAACCCAGATATGGGCATGCATGCTTATAACCTCAGCAATTCAAGGCAATGGAGACAGGAGGACCCCTGTGGCTTGTTGGTCACCCAGTATGATCAAAAAATGGGGATCCCTAGTGAAAGACTGTCTCATGGAAATGAAATAGGAGAGCAATAGGAGGGCAATGGACATCTTCCTCTGGCCTCTGCACACGTGTCTCTGGGATTCATGCATCTACACATATGCATACATCATTTACCCATACACACAGAAAGGCATAACACATATACCATGAACACACCCACAAACACACATACCAGGAACCCACACAGGAACCCCCACAGATATACAGCACACACACACACACACACACACACACACACACACACACACACACACACACACGAAAGGAAAGCTCCCTTCTACACAAAGTGTTTGCCGATGCTTCTAGCTGTGTCTGACTTTGGTAGTATTTTCATTTCAAGTGAATGTCATTACTATCTAAAATCACTTCCTTCTCCCCCATTACACTCTGGTTTCCCTGAAGGAAATGGCTATCTCATCCATCTCTTTATATTTCACACAGTACCTGGAACATTGTCAAAGATGCAGCAGGGCATTAATAATTAAAGGAAATATGGATTAGCAATTGAAAAATAGTTTAAATGTCCTTGTCTACTTGGTTTTCTAAGTGCCTACTTGGTGGAACAGGGAAACACATGAACAATTTATGTCTAAGCTCAATATAGCATTCAGCCTTTTCTTCAGTGAGTTACCATCTTCTTCAGTAGACACGTGAGATAGACCTTCAAAACCCATTTATACCCATCAGCTCACTGATTAACCTTGTTCCAAAATTACGTTTTTGTAGATGAAAAGAATTTCAATAAATAAAATCATCTTTAAAATATATTTATCAGTTAATAGAAAAGTCAATAGTGGCAATCCATTTATTCTCTTGAATGCTCCACTAAGCACATAAAACAATGTATTTAAAAGTTAAATATGAGTGAACCCTAAACTATAATGAACATTCCTAAATCTTTGATTTTTTTGTGCTGCATGACTAATAGTCTTGCATTAGTTGTGAAATATCTGAAGTAATTGGTTCATTAATTTTTCACCTTCACCTTAATGGAAATTTGACAAACAGTTCACTTCTGAGAGCGGATACTAAAAGCAGGATTTTACAGGACACTAAGATTAAATTATAGACAAAAGTTATTTTTTAAAAAAAAAACCTCATGTATTGAAGAAGAATGGAAAGAATTTCATTTTCTTTCATTATTGGAGGCTTTGAATAAAATTAAACCTGCACAGCATTTTATTCTGTTTCATTTTAAAGCCCCTTTGTGAACTATAAGAATCCATTACATGTGATATAAAATTAGGCGGATTTTACGCCTTGATACTAAGAGTATCAGGTAGAAAAATCCATGAGACTATGCATAGCAGTGTAACTTTTAGATGCCAGCTTTTGTACCATGCTCTGTATATCATTCATGCCCAATCATGCTGGCATTAACCTTTATTTTAGTAGATAACCAATTCTGTCTTCACTCTGTTTTCACTTTTATATAAAGAGCCAGATAGAGCCCTTCAATCTATGATTCCAGTCCCTGATAGAAAGTCACATTCATGCATACATATAACCTGAGGAATCAGAATAGAAAGGGCTTGAAAAATGACTATTTCACTAACTCACTGTCGAAGATGTAGCAAATAAATCACATGACTATAACATCGCACAGCAAATACCACTGATGGCCTGAACTACAGACAATCTTCATTATGCTGACTTACAGAAATATAAAGAGTCCCTTATCTCAAGCAGCCAGAACAGGGAGATACTGTATGCCGCAGAGGAGACACGTTTTCTAACTGTACCTATGTAGTTGTGTTTGCTCTATGCTTTCACACTCCTGATGTCCTTTCCAATTACATCTGGCTGTGGCTATAAAGAAAACATTAGTGCCACACTTGTTTGTGTGTTAGTTTCTGTGTGTTCTCATAACATCCTTGATACTTAGCATGAATATGGACGGTTTTGATTTGAGGACAGCACTTAGACACTCAGCATTCATATGACCCAGCACCTAGGAGCATTGCTGAAGTTTAGGAATCAGAATTTCTAAGTCAGATTCCACATTCTACAAAATTCTCCAAGTCATTCACATCCACAAATGGATAAGCATGGGCCTGAACCAGAGCAGCTCCTACCATAGCACAATTTAAATCACTATAGCCACAACAAGACCATTAAAATGAAAATGGTGAGGAAGAGGTGTTTTAACTCCTTCAGGTTAACTGCAACAAAGAATATGAGTGAATCAGTAAATTCCAAGTCAGCAGTTCCTTTAGTCTGCAAAATGGGTAACAAGTCAGTTCATAAACTGCCTACCGAAACAAGTTGAAAATTGGAAGGGGATTTCATTTCATGTTCAACATGTCATAAAAAAATTGGTAATTGAAGGATCAAAATCACGAATGCGCCATATTCTCTCTCATATGAGGATGCTAGTTTCCCATGGTTAGTTTGTATGTGGGACAGTGGTAGAGACCAGGAAGCTAGAAAGGAGCTGTTAGGGAGGGAGGAGGAGAGGGGAGGCTTTGAGTGCAGGAGACAGAAGATAGGTAAGCAGAGGAGCAGAATATTGGGGGGGGCCGTGAAATGGTCTAAGTAGGATCAGGAGAAGGGAAGAAGGTGAGGAGAAGCTGGGAGGAGCATTAATAAAAATTAATTGACCATGTTTCATTAATTTAAATTTTCACCTTAAGTTTGGAAAATCAACTATAAATAATAATTTTGATTTGGTAAAAGGTATTATTTTCTAGGTAATTTACATTTTTAAGTTTGACTTGGATTGTATCACTGGTCTTTTTCTACCCCAGTGTGTCTGTCATTACCACGGCATCATTAAGAAGATACATTATTCTTTAGTTGGATAATTTCCTTTTTAAAATGGCATATTATTAGCAAAGCCTCAGAGAGAAGGGCTGGGAGTTAAGAAGGGACATAGGTAGAGAAAGGACTTCAATGGCGTACATATTAAATGTTATAAAACAGAAGGGTCCATGTGGCTTCAGAGGAAGGGATGGAGGAGAAAAGATTGGGAGGAGGGTTTAATAAAATTGAAGATCTTATAAACAAAACATACAAAATCCTATGGCATCATTAGCTAATAATACATATGTTAAAAAGAGAAAGTTTGAGCAGAACTATCATGTGTTATGATGATGAACTATAAGAACAAACTGTGGGAACAAACTATCAGAATGAACTTGAAGAAAGATCTATGGGAATAAGCTATGGGAAAGAACTGGAAATATTTCTTATGGGTCTTGCTAACAGATTTTTTTTTATATTATTGCTGTGAGGTGCTAAGTTCTTTACTTGTAACTTGCTAAAAGGTTAATCCTACAACTCTGTAATCTTGCTTAAAGCGGGTTTCCTCTGCCTTGAATAGCCTTAGGCCTGACTAGCACAGATGACCAATATTGACAAGCAATGTTTAGTGATGCTGACTAATCTTAAAATATGCTCTATGCTCCTTTACTCAGCAGCCGGGTTGGACTCTCAACTTAGAACAAGTGTATATGTATAAGACATGCTGACCATATCACTGAAGATAATGAGGTGAGTGTCTATGGGCCCACAGATCCATTGCCAGCAGCTAGAGCTGAGCTGGGAGCCTACTTCCCATTGAATTGCTATCATGATGCTAGAATGTCCTATGCAACTGTTGGAGAGAAATGTCATTATATGGTCTTATCTAGCAGTGAACCCAGAAAGCCTTATGGCCAGGCCAAATATGCCAACTGGTGCAGTGGTGGCATGTCTGTTATGATGGAAACCAACTGCTCTCTGATTAGACATGAGGTCTCTCCTCCATGGAAGGGGATTCCTTACTGATCTGAAAACCAAGGTAATAAGCCCAACTTAGTACTGCTGTTGTCTGGCTAGATGGAAATAATATGCTAATCAAAGTGCCCTCTAATGACTTATGATTATGTCCATATATTAATACTACTATTACTTTTGTTTAATGAAACTTCTCTTTTCAGATGGTGGTGACCACTGGGAAGGCTCAAACCTCACCAATGTGCTAAGAAAAAATGATAGGGGGGTGTTCAGTACAAAGTGAGAGATCTCTCTCACAGAAGCCAAGGAAGAGGTGGAGGAGAAAGTATGTAAGAACCAAAGGAAGGAGAGAAGTGTTTTGCAGTACTGTCTTTCAGACAAAACATGACTACAGTATTCATGACCTCAGTGCTGATGCTACCTACATGAGACCTGCATAACAGCAGAGAAAAATGATGACATCAAAATAGAAGAGAGAGTATTTGGAAAGAAGGAGAGGTTCAGTGGAGGGGGCTATGGGAATGGAAAATAGAAGGTGGTGGAGGAGGGTAGTGAGCATGGAATATTATCTATATGTTTTCAATAAAATGTTAAAATATATTAATATGTTATTTGATCCAGGTATAAATACTACAGTAGCTAACTGATTTGGTTTTTTTCCAGCTATTGTAATGTAATTTGATAGGCCTGCAGAGGGTGTGGCAAGATAAACATATAATTACTACCTATTTGCCAGAGAATTAGCTAATCATGGAGCTGAGAATGGAAAAATCTGAAACAAATTTTGAATTCCCCCTTTTAGTTGTGTATGTGCGTGTGGTATTTAAACATGTATGCAGGTGTGTGTGTGTGTGTGTACTTATGAATGTGTTTACACACATGTGGGGTCCCGTGATTATCATCACATGTCTTCTTCAATTGTTCCTTACCTTATTCTGTGAAACAGTCTCTTGCTAAAAACCTAGAGCTCACACCCACCTTTTAAAATATATGTATGTGTGTATGTATGTATATATGTATGTATGCATGTTTGTCTGCCTGCCTGTCTGCCTGTCTGCCTGTCTGTCTGTCTGTCTGTATGTATGTATGTATGCATGTATGTTGGTATGTCTATATGACTGTATGTCTGCGAGTCTCTATGTATGTCTGTCTGTCTGTATACATGTCTGTATGAATATCTCTCTGTATGTATGTTTGTATGTCTGTTTGTCTGTCTGTATGTATGTATGTCTGGCTGTATGTTTGTATGTATGTATGTATGCATGCATGCATGTGGCATGATTGACATGACATGTATGGCAGTCACATGCCTAGAGTTTTAAAAAATATGGGCTCTATAATCTGAATTCAGATCCTCTTGCTTTGCCCTACAAGTACTTTACCTGCTTAGCAATTTTTCCAGCCCATGCTGCACTTTTATGAAATTGTCCAAATAATCAAATATACAAGTTGCTATGAGGAAGCTGTCCCTGCATATCTGTTTTACTTTCTTCAGAAGACTGCCACTCTGACAGAAATCCAACCATGAAATAACTAGCACAAATGTTTTTCATTTTTATTCGAGCCCACTAAACTTAGTTATTTTAGCAGACTAAATTGGCTAGCCATTTTGTTGTCCTTGTGAATGCAGCTGATCCTTCATTTTTATGGTGTCTTCTAACTCACTGTTATAAATATCACCACCTTCTCAAGCCAGTCAAAGTCAGCACTGTGTTGTTTGGGTTTTTATTAAAAATAGTAATAATAAATGCTCTGTGTTTCTTCACAAAGCTTTCTCTCTCTTTTCCTCTCTATCAAACACATCTACACACAATACATACATATAAACATAAAGAAGATACAGAGTTTATTTTTTCTATAACCATGTAGGATTTTTGTTATGATGTTCATGATCATATTTAAAAATTCTTTAATTTCACAACACACTTATTGCCTTGTGGGACAAGCAAGCTTCTCATTGCCAGGGGAAGTTCCTCATCCAGAAGCAACTCATGAGAGGAAAATAGTTAGTTTGGGTTACAGATTCAAGGGGAAGCTTCATTATGGCAGAGAAAGCCGGCTCACATACCCGCAGCAGAGAGAGGAAGCAGGCTGAGCAAGCTGGCTCTCAGCAAGCAGGCTGGACTGATCAACCTCAAGGTCCCCCCAGCAACCAGCCTCATCCAGCATGGATCTACTCTTCAAAGGCTACATCGGCTGCAGACTAAGTTGGAAGCTTAATCACAAACCCTTGAGGCTTTGGGAAGCATTTAACACTCAAACAACCACTGCTCTTCCCAAACTAGTATAAATGTGAGGCCTTGAAAGCATAACGATGAGGTCTAACTCAAATCTTAGATGTCACTCATTTTGGGAAGATTTGTCCTTCTGTATCCCACATAAGTCTTAGTTTGCACATTGCCTTCTGCTCACTCGAAAGTGTCAGCACCCTATGGTGGGGAAGCTCAGCTAAGACTGAAAAATGGACTTAGTTCAAAGTACCTTTGTGAACATTTTTCAGATGAGCAAGTGTTCCAAGTTTCAAATGAATACTTTACTTTTCTGTCATTGGAAACCTAAACTCATAATTCACAAAATATGAAACCATAAACATATATATATATATATATATATATATATATATATATTTACTTGGACAGTTGTACCTTTCTTTTTATTGGTCCAGACTTAACCAAAAGCTTCCATCCATGTTCCATAGTAAACACAGGAGCATTTTAATCCTTTCTCAAAGCATTATAAACACAGTTTAATTTACATTTATACTAGAGAGAGGATAAATTTTAGATAAGCAAAATGTATTTTTGTGATATGAAAATATATAGAGATTTTTTTCACAGTAAATTAGAAAAGTAGTATACAAAAATTGTTAAATGTTAATTGAGGTCCTTCCTTCCTAATTAGCTCATGGATAGATAGGAGTCATATATATGCCACAAGCTAAGCAACTTTTTCCATGCTTAAAAATAGTTTTCTTTTATATTTAGACATATAAATTCAAGATTTGTGTGGCAAAATGAAATTATCTGCAGGTGAAGAATCACAACACATAAATTACTCTCATCTTCCTTCAAACAGATGCTTACGCCTGTGAAAAATTATGTCAAAGAAGCTGAGATTTTGCCCTTACATTCAGTTAAAGAAAAAAAAATTCATTAATATATTGAAAATTTTTAGTAGCATGAAGGAATGCGAGCTTCTATGATATAGCATAACCATGACAATCTAGTCTATCTACCTACCTATCATATCATCATCCATCAATCTCTCTCATCTTTCTACTTACATATCATCCATCTATTTGTCTAATGTCAATATATCTCAACATATTAAATAGCATATAATTTAACTGTCATCTTATTTGATATGTGGCATTCCCTACATTTAATTTTTATTCACAGAACTATGAGATTATATATTTCATGCACATATTTCAGTATTTCCCAATGCCTTAAAGCCACTTGCTATAATGGTTTAAAGACAAAGCCCACTTCTCTAGTTATTTTCAGGCTAATGATGGTCATCATTAATGATATCTTCTTTAAATACCATTTAATACTTGATCCTTTCTATTCAAGAAATTATTTTTTTGGCATAGAGTTTTATCTCTTGGACTATATTATAAAGTTGCCATTTTATGTGTAATTGTGGATTTTGAATGACAGTGCCATTGTTCTAATAGTAACAAATATGTTTTAAATTCTATTTCAAAGTAATAAATGGATACATGAGAATAATGTCTATATAAGTTCAAATATTTTGTTTTGATCCTTTGTCTCTTCTAATGCTGTTTAATTCCCAAAATATGAACATTTGGAACCAACCATAGAGTGTATTTTAAGGAATCCAAACTAAGAGACAGGTAGCCTAACTGGTTAGTTCTCTATTTGAAGGAGCATGGTCTTGATTCATACGTGGAAGGATTAGCTGTCTGTGTGTCCCATGTACCATAAACAAAACAATTCTCTTTTGGTACATTTCCCTTGGGAAGCCACACGTCTCAAACATGAAGTGTGTACACACTGATATGATTCACAATATTTTTTTTAACTTAGAAAAAGTCTATTTTGCATTTTTGCATGGCAGCAAGGAAAGTGTTTAGGTATGTGTAAATTGTGTTTGTCCAGTTGTGGAAGTCTGTCATCATTAATTGATATGAACACTGTTCACATCAGGTTCTATAAAGAACACATTATTGCATGAGACACTACAAGTGCAAGTAGAAAAGCAGTTATCTATGTCTGTATCTACTTGTTTGTGGAAATTTCCTAATAATAAAAGGAACAATAACCAACCCTTGCTTCTCTGACACAGATGTGGTAATAAATGAATTATCAGATATGAAGTATTTCTCCCATCTTCAGAATTTCTTGCACATTTCCTGGTTTAGATGCATTAATACAAAAGAGACACTCTCCCATATCCTGAGCAGTATTTGGCTTTTACTGTCCTCTGAATAGAGACTCTGGAAAAGATTATAGTTTTGCACCTCATCATGTATAGAAGATATTTCTGACATGAAGTTCACAAAGTATTTCTTGGTTTCAAAAGACTCTTTATCTATTTGGTTTCATTTTAATTGAAAGTAAATGTCTTTCTAAAATAACAAATATGCCTACAAGGAGAAACCTAAAAAAAAAACCCTTTTAGTAGGTTCCTCTCCTCTCAATGATTTAATATTATTATATCATTAAAATTGTATTTATTAATTACATATCATGACTTCTTTGTTACAGTGATGTATATATTGGGGGAATATTTATTCTGAAGAAAAATAGATATTCTGAAATATCTATGGAGGTGATCATTAAGGACTTCCTGTACATATAGTGCATTAAAAATATGGGCATAAAATATCGATAGTATAGTCAGGAGAGAGCGAAGAATGAGAGAAAGTGAGAGGGACAGAGATACTAAGGAAAACCGTGCTATCCATTTTACTAAGGTAATATTTTTAAATGTGATCAGAAGTCGTCTCACAAAAAAAGGATATTTTTGAAGTCTCAACTAAGGCTCTAACACAGTGACAAATGTGGCTCTGCTTACTCTAGTAGTAGTGTTCCTGATGACAAGCTAAGGTGTTCTTCGGTGGTGGCCATGTGCTTTTGTCAGGTCTTGAGCTCAGGACTTCAAACAATATTGTGCCTTGGCATCTTTTGAGAGCTTTTTATATCTTCATGGGGCTTGAGCATTCAAAATTATTTACAAGTCTTAATTTTCTTTGCAGCTTCATTTTATCTTCAAAGCAGCCTAATAATATTATTTTGTACCCTGTGCTACACAGGAAGAACTCGTTCACACCCTCTGTCAATACCAGAAATAATGTTTCTTAGAAAATTAGCGTATGTCCAAGAAGTGATTCCAGAGTTTAAAAAAAAAAAGACAAAGGGGAAAAACAATACTGAGGAAATGAACCAGCCTAGATGTCTTCCAACTGATGATCAGTTAATGAAAATGTGGTATATATACATAATGGAATTTTAGTACCCTTACATAAAAAAATGAAAATTATAAATTTAGAAAAATGGGTTGAACTGGAAACTAATGTACCAGGTTAGGAAACCCAGGCTTAAAAAGTCAAACATCTCTTGTTTTCATTCATATACAGATCCTAGGCTTAAAATCAAATTTTAAGATTTGGGTGTATAAATTTGAATCAGTGTCTGTACAGGGAAGAAACTCAGAAAGGGGCCATGGTGGGGGAAGCACTAGGTGGAGGACAGTATACCTATGAAATAATGGGGGTGGAAAGGTTTGAGCCAAGATAAGAGTTGAGGGAAGGGGAAGAAAAAAACTAAGAATGCATGAAAATGCCATATGGAAATATATTTTTCTGTAAACAAATTAAAAAGTATAATGAAAACAAGCAAACAATGGCTGGAGAATGCCTCAGCAGTTAAGGAACTTGCCTACAAAGCCCAATGGTGTGAATTTGTTTCCCCAGTACTCACATAAAGACGGGTGCACAAAGGAGCACACGCATCTAGAGTTCGTTTGCAGAGGCTAGAGGCCCTGTCACACACATATTCTCTCTCTCTCATTCCTCTCTGCTTTTAAATTAATTAATTAATAAAAATACACTAAAGAGTGTCTCTGAAGTGTCCCACAGATGGGAAAGGGTTCAATCAAGAACTTAAACTTGGATCCATGGAACAGGTTTAGTTCTCTCTTCATGAGGAAATAGGTCCTTGAAAAAGAGGAGCTACAACACTATCAAACAGTGAGAATAAATTTCCTCACTAGCTTTGTCTGTGGCATAGAATGATCCTGGCTTTTTTTTTTTTTTTTTTTTTAGTTTTAGAGAACTTTACCTTTGATTTTTTTTTAATTTCAAATATTTTTTTTATTTTTATTTTTTTAAATATAAATTTATTGTCCATAATGAGTTACACTATTTAGTGGGAAAACCATGAGTTGTTATCCCAAATTCCCCAATGCCCCTCCTCCCCCTCCCTGATCAGTTGGATATCCTCTTCCGTGGGCTGTCTGTATTAGTCCTTGTGGCATGGGATGCTGGATATCCTAGTACTCAGCCTGGTCCTCCTGGCCCAAGTGTGTTGTTACTGATGGGTGCCATGCCTGTCAGAATGGCAATCATAAAGAAAACCAACAACAATCATTGCTGGCGAGGATGTGGGGAAAAAGGAACCCTCATTCACTGCTGGTGGGATTGCAAACTTGTTCAACCGTTATGGAAAGCAGTGTGGAGACTTCTAGACAGAATGGACATAGAACTACCAATGGACCCAGCTATCCCTCTACTAGGCATCTACCCGCAGGATGCCACATCTGGATGCAGAAAATTTTGTACAACTATATTTATAGCAGCTCAATTCATAATAGCCAAGAATTGGAATCAACCCAAATGCCCATCCACGGAGGAATGGACAGCGAAACTGTGGTATATTTATACAATGGAACTCTACTCAGCTGAAAGGGAAAATGACATATATAAATTTAGGAAAAAATGGTCTGACTTTGAGCAGATCTTACTAAGCGAACACTCAAAAGAACAGAGAATTGAACGCCGCATACATTTGATTTTTGAAGCATTAAGAGTGACATGAATAGGAACAAGGATTACAATTAGATTAATAAAAATTAGATGGTAAGAAGGCATGAAGCTTGCACTTGGCATGTAATCTCATCCTAGTCTAGACTTCATAGATAATGATGAAATTTGGTCATATGACTAATGGGGAAGAAATACCTCTTCTTGTAAACCCCAAAGGTAACATTCTGGTATCAGGGCTAGCTGGAGGGCATAGGGGTTTTTCACTAAGAAATAAT